>PVIU01006973.1:0-96173 GCA_004026605.1 Ondatra zibethicus | reverse complement strand
TTGCTTTATAAATAATACCATTCAAAATTTCCACCTCCTCCCCTCCTCCCATTTCCCTCCTACTCCCCCACTTACCTTCCCGCCTCCCCCTCCAGTCCTAAGAGAGGGCAGGGTACCCTGCCCTGTGGGAAGTCCAAGACCCTCCCCCCCTCCATCCAGGCCTAGGAAGGTGTGCATCCAAACAGACCAGGATCCCAAAAAGCCAGTACATGCAGTAGAATCAAATCCCAGTGCCATTATCATTGGCTTCTCAGTCAGCCCCCATTGTCAGCCACATTCAAAGAGTCCGGTTTGATCACATGCTCATTCAGTCCCAGTCCAGCTCGCCTTGGTGAGCTCCCATTAGATCAGTTACACCGTCTCAGTGGGTGGATGAACCCCTCGTGGTCCTTATCCTATTTCTTGAAGGAATAAACAAGCCATTGCATATGAAATTCTGGGAAAGGAGTCATAACTCAGTATTAGCTGTTTATTATCATAGCATCAGATGGGCCTGTGGCTTTTAGCAAACAACATCCTTTAGAGTCAGCTTGTGTAAGCTAGAACACTCCTGGGCCTTGGGGTGCTACATCTGAACCATACCAGGTGAGTTACACCTCCTCCCACAACACTGCTACATCTGAAACATGCACAGTGAGCTATGCCCTACCTCCCACAACACTGCTACACCTGAACCATGCAAGGTGAGCTACCCTGCCTCCCACAACACTGCTACATCTGAACCATGCACAGTGAGCTATGCCCCACCTCCCACAACACTGCTACACCTGAACCATGCAAGGTGAGCTACCCTGCCTCCCACAACACTGCTACATCTGAACCATACACAATGAGCTATGCCCCACCTCCCACAACACTGCTACACCTGAACTATGCAAGGTGAGCTACCCTGCCTCTCACAACACTGCTACAAGTAGCTGAGATCAGGCCAATGTTGTACCAGTTGCAGGATTCCATTCACAGCTCTGGGATTTTGGGCTGAAATAGATGGTGGTAAGGATTGGTCCTGGCATTAGAGATTTATCCTAGACTTCCTATGTGGTCTATAATGGAATTAATCTGTAATGGAACTGTCACTTCTGACAAAATCATGCCAGTGCCCAGGCTGACCCTTTGAAATTCTGGGGTAAGTCTTTTGAGGATGAAACTTGGTAACCAATGTGCTTTAAAGGCACCAGAAGGTTCTTTCTAATGTGTGGCCAAAGTCAGAGCCCATGTTACACAATAGCATCTCTCCAACTTAGCCAAACTCGGGCCACATTGGAGGTCATTTAGGCCTTCTGATGTCCAGTCAGTAGCAGGTGCCAATCAAATGATACTGTCTGAGGTACCCAAGGCCTCATGGTTCCAAAGGCCAGAAAGTTGGGTAGCATCTTTCTGTAGGACTGCTGTGAACTGGCTCTTGAACTAAACAAAAACAAACAAACAAAAAACTAGAAATGCTTCTTTGCCACTTTGGTACTAAGTAATAATTATATATTGTGAAGGGTTTTCATTTTCTGATGTATTTCTCTCTAAGTATTTTTATTGGACATGATTTGGGGGAACACTACTGATTTCAGTATAGGCTAAAGTGGTTTGAATTCACACTGCAGTTCGTGTTTCATTTTGTGTGTTGCTGCCCAAATATGATTAATAACAAACTCTAGCAAAATATTTACATCCAAGCAATTTGGAACTTTTCTTTTTCTGTTGAACTTCATCAAGCTTAGAACATCTTGACTGTGCTGTATTGACAGCATCCTTTAAAAGTGGCTTACTTGGCAGTTGTCAATTTTTGAGTATGCGACCCAATGACATGCCCTTTTCTTACTCAATTTTAAAGAGTAAGCAATGATTTTCCTTTTTGTTGTTTTTTATTTTTGTGATTTTTAAAAATATAGTGCCATTTTTATTTTTAGGTGAGTCTATGGTTACTCAACCTGGCCGTATGGAAATGGAAATACTGCCATTTCTTCAAAATATGCTAAATTATACCTTTAAAGTTCATTTACAATCTTCTAGGAAAATGGCACTTCACAGCTCAGTGAGACTCATGAAGGAGACCAAAACTAGTTTTAGCCAGTATTTTTGTTTGATTAAGAAGTTAGGTTAACCTCTGTGGCAAAGGAGAGTCCCTCCTGGCTTCTGGTCACTAGAAGTGGAGAGAGCAATCAAGTCACAAGCCACTTAGCAAAGCTTTCTGCCACCCACTTCCACATGCTCTGTCACTGACCAAGGAAGTGCAAAAATTGTCTCCTTTTAAGGCTCTCTGATTTTCTTGGCATTTTTTTTAAAGTAAAGATGCATTTCCGCTTGAACAAAGCGTCTGTAGACTTAAGGATGGATGGTACCTTGGCAAGTGAAAGCCAAGCGAGTCCTCAAAGTCACACCGTGCAGCAGATCCCATGTGAGACAAAACCAAATAAAGCAAATAAAAAATATTAAATATTTATTTGATGGTCAGTGCCTTTCCGTGGGATAAGACAAAGTTAAGAACGTGGAAGAAGCCAGAATCTTATGAGATATTTTCAAAGAATCTTTAAACTTTTGAGTTTATTGAATCATATAGACAAAGAGATTATGGGTCCTCCTTAATAGTAAAACTCCTATTCAGGTTCATAGTTACTAAATGGCTTTTGATTTTAGAGGATGAATGTTCCATGATACAATTTCTCCCAGAATTTCCAGTAGCAATTTTGAACAAATGATATTTATAAGTTTCTCAAATCACCACAGCTCTGACCAGAGAATTTAGTTGTGTTATTGTCATGTGAGTGTGAGAGACAAGACTGGGAAACTGACCTGTCTGTTTGTGCTTGTTTTTTCTTCAAGGTGTATAAACATTTTTTAAAATCCCATTTTAAAACTTCAAACTTGGCCAGAAGATTGTGGCACAGACCTTTAACCACACCACTCAAGAGGCAAAGGCTGGCAGATCTCTGAATGAGGCTAGCCTAGCCTACAAAGTGAGTTCCAGGATAACCAGGGCTATACAGAGAAACCCTGTCTTGAAAAACCATAAAAAAACAAAACAAAACAAAAACAAACAAAAAAACCCCTTCAAACTCACCTTAGAGTAATAGCTGATGAATTAAAACAAAAAGTTACTTGATATCTTCATGTTAGAAGAGTGTTAGTAAGAATGGTATTGAGGGCTGGAGAGTTGTCTCAGTGGTTAAAAGTACTTGTTGTTCTTGCAAAGGACCTGGGTTCGATTCCCCAGCATCCACATAGAGGCTCACCATTTCCTTAGTCACTGGACATGCAAATGGTATAAAGATACACATGCAGGTAAATACTCATACACACAAAATAAAAAGTAAGATAAGTCGACAAGAATGGTATTGAGTATGTAGCTTAATGATAATTATATATTTATGGAAGTTAATATCAAATTGGTCCATTCATTCAACACTTCAAGCATTATTGAAATGGGTACAATGATATCGCTTTTGTTTATAATTCCTTTAAAGGTCAGTCTTCAAGCATTTCCCCAATATTCCAATAAGCAAACATCAACAAAAAATTGCAATTAGAGTTCCTGTTAAGATGGATGTTCTTAGCCAGGCAGTGGTGGCGCATGCCTTTAATCCCAGTACTCAGGAGGCAGAGGCAGGCAGATCTCTGTGAGTTCAAGACCAGCCTGGTCTACAAGAGCTAGTTCCAGGACAGGCTCCAAAGCTACAGAGAAACTCGTCTCAAAAAAATTAAAAAAAAATGGATGTTCTTCCTGTATGCAGGTGCAAGGCAATGTTGTTTTTTTTTTAAGCAAATTTTTAAGTCACACATAATTTTGTAGAGAATCATCCAACAGCATTATCGTCATGGTGTCTTAATCTCTTTTGTGACAATAGAGCAAAAATATCTGAGACAGGGCTCTGCAGTATAAAGAAAGAAGGATTCTTTAGAATACAATTCTATATGTTCAAGAGTGCTGTATCGGCATCTGCTGAGCTCTGGGGAGGCCACCAGGAACATCTGTAGAAGAAGAATGACACATGACAAGACAGGAAGCAAGAGGTTCAGGTGATATGGGAAGTCCTTCTGTATATGTGTTACTTTTATTGGTTAGTAAATAAAGAAGTTTCTACTTGGGCCCATGACAGGGCAAAATAGAGCTAGGCAGGAAAACTAAACTGAATGCTGGGAGAAAAATAGGTGGAGTCAGTGAGATGCCATGTAGCTGCTGGAGGAGAAAGACATGAGCTGAAAGTCAGAACCTTGCTGGTAAACCACCAACCTTGTGGTAAAATATAAAATAATAGAAATGGGTTAGTTTAAGTTGTAAGAGCTAGTCAATAAGAAGCCAGAGCTAGTAGGCCAGGCTGTGATTTAATTAATACAATTTCTATGTAATTATTTCAGGTCTGGGCAGCTGGGAAACAACCAAGCAGCCTCCACCAACACTCGGGAGGATCTAGGCCCTTTCTATGTGCAAGAACCAATTTCCTCAGGAACTAACTTTTGCAAGACTCAGTCTACAAGGTGGCACTCCCAGTCATCTAAGTATGGTCTGTTAGGCCCCATTTCTTTCTGTCTGTCTCTCTCTCTTTCTCTCTCTCTTCCTCTCTCCCTCCCCCCCTCGGTGTTTCAAGACAGGGTTTCTCTGTGTAGCCCTAACTGCCCCAGAACTCATTCTGTAGATCAGGCTGGCCCCAAACTGAGAGATCTGCCTGCCTCTGCCCCACAGGCGCTAGGATTAAAGGTCTGTGCCACCACCATCATGCTTAGGCCACATTTCTTAAAGAACCCACCCACTCAGTGCAGTTGTACTGGGGACCAAGCATCCAGCATGTGAACCTCTGGGATAGGATCAAACTACGTCCGACCAGTAGCAACAGGAATTGTGCTGTCATTGGCTGCTACTGAGAATGACTTAATGTTTCAATCTAAGCAAACTTTCTCACAGGGCAACAGATATCACTTGATAGGTAAAATGAACAACACCAACTCTCAGAAACATATATTGCTGAGAGCAACACATACTTGTGGAGAAAGGAAGTATCACAGAGTCCTAGTTGGTGTCAGTATCAAAGAGCTTTCATCTGTTTCCCCTCACCTGTGGCACCTGCCTATGTGCTGTGTGGAAATCAGAGATCTGTACTACAGTTCCTGCTCCGGGTGCCAAAGAACAGGACTAACTATTGGGTGACTCTGACTTGTCAGTTGTTTCTCTCAGAAATGTAAAATTGGGCAAAAAGCTTCTGGGTGTCACTAATAGTCAAAGAGCTGATTGTATACGGGAAATGCAAGCTACATCACCATAACTGCTAAACTAAAATTAAAAGTAAGAGGAAATCTATGCTTATTTCATGTGTATGTATTCTTATGCACACATATGTGCATGCATGTGTTGGTGGGGTTTTCTGTCCTGCCCAGTTCCTGCAATCAGTAAGTCCCCAAGAAATCACACAGAGGTCTACACTAGTTATAAACTGATTGGCCCATTAGCTCAGGCTTTTTTATTAACTCTTATAACTTATATTAGCCCATTATTCTTGTCTATGCTAGCCACGTGGCTTGGTACCTTATTCAGCGAGGCAGTCACATCTTGCTTCTTCTGTGGTGGGGTCACAACTGAAGAAAGAACTTCCTTCTTCCCAGAATACTCCTGTTCTCATTGACCCACCTCTACTTTCTGTCTGGTTGTCCTGCCTATATGTCTGGCTACTGGCCAGTCAGCATTTATTTAAAATATAATTGACAGAATACAGACCATTGTCCCACACCATGCATGAGAGTATGTGTGTGTGTGTACATCTGTGTGTGTAAACCAAGAGTTAATGTCAGGTGTCTTAATCACTGGCCACCTTACTGTTTTTAGAAGGATATCTTAATGAACCTGGAGTATATGGATTGGCTAGGCTGGCTTGTCACCAAGCCCCAGGGTCCTTCCTGTCTCTGCCTTTCCAATGTTGGGATTAGAGGCATCTGCCCCACACCCAGTGTTTTACATGGGTCCTGGGAATATGAAGTAAGGTCCTCATCCTTATGTGGTTAACTGATCAATCTCCCCAGCCCTAATATTTAGATTTTTTTATAATGACTGGCAACAGTTCATAAAAGCTGTAAGATTTCATATCACTATCCTTTTTATAGTCGGTAGAACACAGTTCAAACAAAAGCTAGGCCACACATTCTCAGAAAGAAGCAAATTACATGTTCTCGTGTATGTGGGGATCCCATCCTGTAACGTCTGTATTTATATATCAGTACACATATGTGAACACATGCACATGTGGGGAGACAGTACAACACATAGAGCGGAGAACAAAAATGAGTAAACACATGTGATGAGGATAATATAAAAATATTACATTGTGTAATATTTTTAACTGCAAGTTATTTAGAATAAAGTTTAATTAAATATATTAAAATTAAAACAAGCAGCTGGGTGGTGGTGGGACGCGCCTTTAATCTCAACACTCAGGATGTAAAGGCAGGTAGATCTCTGTGAGTGTGAGGCCAGCCTGGTCTATAGAGTGAGTTCAGTAGAGCCAGGGCTATATAAGGAGACCCTGTCTCAAAAAAACAAACAAAACAAAACAAAAAATTAAAAGAAGCAAACCACCAAACTAAGTTGTTAGCTGTGGGAAGGGGAAGTTCTACACAAATGCTTGTATATAAAGTGTTGTCCAGTCTACCACAAACCAAATAACTATTACACTATCTAATAACCTAGTTCATTTCTGATGTTCTTCACGGCAGATGTCTTTCAGGCCTCTGTTAACCTAAAAACTAATATGGCTGGGTAGATCAAACATACACAACACACACACACACACACACACACACACACACGCATGTACGCATGAGTGCACGCATGTGAGCACCTTTAACAAAGTTTCAAAACCAAGGTTTTAGTCTATATTTTCTACTGTAGTCTATGTCTTTAAAAAGAAAGATTATGATCAACTACATCAGTTTCAAACCCCACCAATAAATTGCACCTTGGCACTTAGAGAAGCCGTTTGATGTTGCTGTTATATATGTTGAGAGAAGTCTCTGTGTTTACTGTCAAAGTTCAAGGTGTTGACCTCTGAGAAGTGTGAAAGATGTCTTGATGCTTTTGACCAACAAGGAGCCAAAGCAGAAAAGACTGTGCCTAAAATCAAACTCTGTAACATCTAGAGGCATACTAAGACTTTCAGAAAGAGACAGAGAACAGATATAATTTAAAATCTAGGGGCCTGGAGAGCACTGGCTGCTCTTCTAGAAAACTCGGGTTCAGTTCCTAGGTTGTGTGAGCACCGATATGGTGGCTCACAGTCATTTGTAACTCCAGTTCTAGAGCTTATGGTAGCCTCCAGTCTCCTAGAGCACCAGGCAAACATGTAGTATGTAGAAATACATACAGGCAAAACATTCATTTACATAAAATCTTAAAAAATTAAAACCTAGGCCACACACATATTCTACCACAAAGATCATGTGTTCACAAGATAGACTAAGAGTTTTACAGTTGTCAATGTGATAGCGCTCAGGGCATTCACCATCAACTCATCAACTCAGCTGCCTATCTGAGCTGGGTCATGAGCAAGGTCATGGAGCAAGGGGGGTTGGCACACACCTTTAATCCTAGCACTCAGGAGGCAGAGGCAGCCAGATCTCCATGAGTTCAGAGCCAGTTTGGTCTCTTGGTCTACAGAGTGAGATCCAGAACAGCCAGAGCTGTTACACAGAAAAACCCTGTCTTGTAAAACAAAACAAAACAAAGAAGACCTATCTGATTGGTGGGAGGTCAGCATCTCTGATTTTTAGTCATGTACCACAACACATGGCTTGAGTGCACAGAGTGGATGGATGGATGCGTAGAGGGATGAATGAATAATTGTAAAAGATGCTCTCTCCTGCCTCTAGGAAAGAAAGCATGTCCTCCAAACTGCACTTTCCAGGTCGCGGCCACTGCAGTTCATTACCAGCTCATCTTGGATTTTTAGTGATGACAGAAGACCTTTTCTCTCCATTTATAAAAACAAAAACCAAAAACCAAAAAACAGCACTGTGATGTGCATGGCAGCTTGGGGTGAAGGCTGCTCTTTAATTTTTATTTTTATTAATTTATTTTGGAAGAACGAACATCATCACCCTGGAGACGGATAGTGAAAAACAATCAACAGCAGTAAACAATACCCACAAGTGATGTGGGAAAGAAACGCACGTGGGAAACTTTTTGCTGCTCTGGATACAGGGCTTTGAGGTCAGACAAGGACGCTTATGTCACAGTGAAGATTCAGCAAGACAGTAAATGATGGAAACCGGAAAGCATTCTTACAACCTGATCCTATGAAATTTTGATAACAGATTTGTTCACTTATTTTTATTTGCCTCAGAGAATTTCAGTTTATCAGTAACTTGAATTAACTTAATTACTCTGTAAATTCTTTTGACAGCTCAGCCTTACCCTGGGGGAGTACAGAAGAAAATGTATCAAACCTGAGAAAGCAGTTAATAGTGCATTTCTGTCTTCACTGACTCCTTCCCACCCTCCCTTCTCTGTTCCTCCTTTCTGTCTTTGTCTGCTTGTCTCTCTCTCTCTCTCTCTCTCTCTCTCTCTCTCTCTCTCTCTCTCTCTCTCTCACACACACACACACACACACATACACACACACACTCACACTAACACATACATCCTGGGGGTGGATTTTAATGCATCTTTAGACATGTATGCATGGGTGCATTTCTCTCCGTCTTCACTGATTCCTTCCCTCCCTCCCTTCTCTGTTCCTCCTCTCTCTGTCTTTGTCTCTGTCTCTCTGTCTCTGTGTGTGTGTGTGTCTCTCTCTCACACACACGTATACACCCTGGGGGTTGATTTTAATGCATCTTTAGACATGTATGCATGGATCTTAACAGGCATTGACTCATGAAAAGTGGGTTCCTGGAATGCATGACTAAGTACATCTGAGAGAAGTATCCATTAAGCAATTTGGATGTTACCAACAATACTACTTTCTTTAAAGTCTCTGTTGTTGGGTTGGGGAGAAGACTCTGTCAGTAAAGCACATAGCACGAGGACCTAAAGTCTTATCCCCAGATCACACATAAAAAAAAGCTGGGCATGATAGCACATACTTGAAACCCCAACACTGGGGAGGCAGACAGGAGGTTCTCTGGGGTAGGGGTGAGAAGGTGGGGGGTGGGATATGTGTGCTAGCCTGCTAGCCATCCAGTCCAGCCCACTTGATGAGTTCCAGGGTAATGAGAGACCCCGTTTCAAAAAAGAGGTAGATTCATCAAAGTTGTGCTCTGGCTTCTATGCATACATACACGTGTGTGCATGTGCACACACATATGACAAACAAACAAAAATAGTTGTTTTATTTAAAGGATGATGGAGACATAAACTTTTTTGGCTAAAGGCTTAAAAATGATCTAAAATAAGCAAGACTGTGTTGATGACATTTAAGAAAAAATAAATAAAACAAAACAAAATAATGACTTGTTTTTATGGTTGCAGAGGCCAGGGAGTGGCAGTAGTTTGATGTTTTTGAAGAATGAAGGAGAAAGAGGAGCAGGGACATTGCTCTTCGGGTGCCAGAGCAAACAGGGTAGCAGTAAACAGGAGGAAATTAGTGACCTTCCTAAGTTCACACTGTTCAATTAAGTAGAATTATTTTTAAATCTTGCTTTGGAAAGACATGCCTTGTGGAGTCAAAACTAGTAATTAGTGTGAGGTGGTGAAAGGGGGAGGCATCTGCCGAAGCACTAGAACATGGTTGTTTGGTGAAGAATTTGGAAGCCCTGGCTGTGCAATCAGAATCAGGTGAGCAGACACTTGCACAGGGACTGTCAGTAATGAGTCTTTCATTATCCGGGATTGTGGGAACCCCAAACACTGTGTGGCTGCTACAACCAACCATGGGCTAGAGAGAGGCTAGCTCAGGAAAAGGAGCCAAGGCTATTCAGGGGCATTCCTCTCTACCATCAACCCAGAAGACTTGAATTTAGTAATTTCATTCACATGTAATTTTTTTTAACTATTTTATCACTGTTAGTGCACATCAAAAGAAATCAGACTATAGGTGGACTTTTCTTTCCTACCCACCAGTTCCCAAATAACTGACATCGACAATATTAATCATAAACGCTTGACCAACTAGCTCTTACAACTTGAATTAACCCTTTTCTATTAATCTATGTGCTGCCATATGGCTCATGGCTTTACCTATTCTCTAGCATGTCTTGTTCCATCTGTGTCTCTTGGTGAACCCTCTGACTCCGTTCTTCTTCTTCCCAGTGTCCTTAGTCTTGTTTTCCCCTGCCAACCTTATCCTGCCCACCAGTCAGCTACTTTATTAAACCAACCATAGTGACACATATTCATACAATGTAAGAGGATATTCCATAGTGAGCACATATTTAAAGTTTTTATAATACTATTAGTTACAGAATAAAACTAATCCAATATTGCAAAATGCTATTTCAACATGAGTTTTTGAAATCTAGACTAGCTGTATATTCAAGTGCTGGACAACCATGCATCACTAATGGCTAGTGACTGCCATATTAGAAGTGCAGATCTGAACAGATTTATACATTTAATGGAATGGGAACAGGCGTGATATTTCTCTTTGATTCTCAGAGAAGAGTTGTCCAAAGACTAGCTAGTCATCAACAATACTACAGAAACTTTAAATGATATTAGCCCTCACTTCTTATATATTAGTCATATCCTAGAAAAAAAATATTTCCAAGAAAATAGATGTGCAGCCTATCAGTGCTGTGGAGATGTTTGAACACTTTTCCACTCCAGCACTTGGGAGACAAGCAAATTTCTGTGAATTTGAGGACAGCCTGGTCTACATAGTGAGTTCCAGGACAGCTAGGATTATATAGAAAGACCCTGTCTCAAACAAACAAACAAACAAACAAACAAACAAAAAATCCTCTTTACTGAACTGACCATACTTTCAGCTCACTATGGAGGTGGGAAGGGAAGGGAAGCCTGGGTGAGTGCTGTGGTTGGTCACCTCCCCAGGGGTTCTTCAGAGAGTTAGCAGGAGACATTTCTCTGTTTGTGTGGTGGGAACTTTCAAGGCTATGACATCAGAGTACTTTCGGTCAATAAAGGCAGTTAAACTTTTTCAAGTTAACTGAAAGATCTGCCTGCCTTTGCCTCCCAGGAGCTACATCTTCTCAAGTTGCCACAAGGATGTTTCTGGCAAAGAAAAATTAAATTTTTTAATGTTGGCTATTACTCTTTAGTAGAAGTTAACAACCCAGGGGTGGGGCATGCCTTTTATTCCAGCACCTGGGAGGCAGAGGCAGGCCGGTCTAGCTTCTCACATAAAATATTTTCAGTTTAACTGTCGACTGAGTCCTATGGATTAGCAATGTGAGGAGTCTCAAATACTTTTATTTTATGGACATGAAAGAAATATCTATATTATATGTATTAATATTCTCCATTTTAGAATTCTATAAATTCTAAAATTTATTTACTCCTTTTACACAAAGGATAGCAGAAGATTCTAAAGATAAAGGTAAACCAAAGTGTGTTGTCTGAATGAGTTCGCTCCAAAATGTTCCAAAGGGAATGAATCTCAAATGTAGTGAAGGGGATCTGTGGCCTAACTGGAGCAGAAGGTTTATAGGGCTGGCTAACTAGAAATGAATAGACGAACAAGCAATAACCCAAGTCTACACCAGGGTAAGACCTAGAGTTCTCAGACAAGTGTGGTTGTTAGATGAGGGTACAGGGAAGTAGTCACTATCATAAAGTGTTGGTGAAAGTGTGATTAGGAAAAATTCAGTGCAAAAGTGAATATATAACAAACCTATAGCTGTGTAATTGCATGCAGCAATTCTACTCCATGGAATATGTGTGCAATGTGTTAAACTCTATGCATGCGGCAATATTCAACATGGTATTGTTTAAATTAGTGTAGTAGGAGGCCACTTGTTTATTCCCGGCTGCTCAGCCTCGAACAACCACACAGAAACTATATTATTTGCAATACTGTTTGGCCAATAGCTTAACCCATCTCCATTAATCTGTGTATCATTATGTGGCTATGGCTTACTGACAAACTTTTGGCATGTCTGTCTCTGGCAATGGCTCCATAGCTTCTCCCTGACTTTGCCTTCTTTCCCCCAGCATTCAGTTTAGTTTTCTTCGCCTAACTATATTCTGCCCTGCTCAGGCCTAAGACAGTTTCTTTATTGACCAATGGTATTCACAGCATAAAGAGGGAATTCCACATCAAATTAGAGAAGTACTAGAGACAACCCAATTGTCCATAGAAAAGTAATTGAATGAATTGTGGCTCATATATTTATGTATGTACATCAATAAATGTGTTGATAAAATTAGACATTAATAGCATCAAATATGGAGTAGATCCATGAAAAATATATTAAACTAATTGGCAGTTACAGAACAGGAAAGTATAATTTTCACGTAAGTGTTGTGAAAAGACAAGTAATTTTAATTTCATTTATATAATTATGAATAATGTACTTCCTGTGTTTACTCAGTGATATCTGCTTTCAGACTAGACCCACTCTTAAAGAAATTCTTCAAAGAAGAAGAAAAAGAAAAGGAGGAGAAATTCTTCTTCACCAAGCAATAGTAGTGCACACTTTTAATCTTAGCACTCAGGAGGCAGAGGCAGGCAGATCTCTTGAGTTTGAGGCCAACCTGGTCTATAGAGTAAGTTCCACAACAAGAAGGGTTACACAGAAGAACCCTGCCTAAACCTCTGCAAAAGTTCTTCTTGTCCAAAGTGAGAAAAATACTAGTCATTCTTGAGATAGGAGGGCAAGTTCCTCGGCTTCCTTCTCATTCTGAGAGTCCTAAATAAACTTTTGTAAGATCATTTGTTTGGCAAGTCCTTGAGCTTCCTAGCAGGGACAAGTGTAGGAAGGATTCAATCTTGAGTAGCCTACACTAAATGTTGTTTTTCTTACTGAAGAGGAAGGCTGCATTTCAGGAAATGCTATACCCCAGTATCATTAACACCATAGATATAGGTGTATACTCTAGTTTAGAAAATGGTGCTGCATCACTCAGAAGAAGAAAGATTATCTAATGCAATATCTGAAGTTTATTCACATCTGCTCTACAGAATGAGGTTATTCTATGAATCTCAGTTCATACCACAGAAACAGATTTAGAGTGTGGCTAATACTTCCTAAAATTTAAAACAATTACCAAATTATTTTGCCTCAGCCATTAAAGTTCCCACACAGACCTCCATTTCTTCAGACAAGCTCTTATCAACAGAGAAAATTACAAAATCAACCTCATATCCCCCGGTTCCTTTATGTTGCAAGGACAAGGGTCCATTGGGTGGAGCCTGCCTTACTTTCCTATTGCTGGGCTAGGACACCATGACCAAGGCAATTTACTGCATAAAGAGCTTATTTGGGTTTATAGTTTCAAAGGATGAGTCAATGACCATCATGGTAAGGAATATAGCAGCAGGCATGGCTCTGTAGCAGGAGCTGAGAACTTCCACCCTGATACACAGGCACCCAGCAGAAAGAGAGAAAGCTAACTGGCAATGAAAAGGGCTTTTGAAACCTCAAAGCCCACCCCTAGCAACACATCTCCTTCAACAAGGCCACAACTCCTAATCATTGCCAGACAGCTCCACCAGCTGGCAACTAAACATTCAAATCTATGAGCCTATGGGGGCCACTCTCATTCAAACCACCATAGTGCCAGTTAGATCTATGTTCAAAATATTTGGGTAGCATATTATAACTCCAGGAAGGGTATTTAGCCTCCCTTGTTTCAGCTTCCTGAGGATATTAATGTCCATCTTTTAAGATTATGTGTATGGGAGATGCAGAGCGTAGCATCAGGCATGATGCCAAATGGAATAAATGCCTAATTGCAGCTGTTATAATGAAAATGAGGTTTATTTAAATACCTTCGCAAGAAACATTCATAAAATGTTCTGAAAGTCAAGTGTATCCTCCTGATGATGCTTATTCCAAGGAACTCTCCATGACACAAACAGATTTATTTGGAAGACTACAAAGGAAAATATCCCCGAATTTTCCACCCACTGTTACCTAACACCCCACAACCCTGAGCAGCCCTCTCATTTCTCCTGAGAGAAAGCAGAACATAAAGTTCTGCAATTCTGAGGTCACCGTCAGTTCATTTGGAAAAAAAAAACTCCGTCATTGTTTATATACACAGATCCACACCTATATATACATGACCATATACACATTTACATTCAAAACACAAGGGCACACACATATCGATGTGCATTTGAACTATACCTTAGTATAAACTTTGATTTCAGCGTGTAGAAAACATAAATGAATGACATAGTGGAGAAACAGCCATTTATGAGGACTGTAAGACTCATTCTTCCTGTTAACACTTAACTTCAGTTCCTGATAGAGTTGCCTGACAGACATACGTCATACTGTGTAGAATTCACACACACACACACACACACACACACACACGGGTTGTTGGTGGGGGGGGATTCAATGTGAGAGGCCATGAGTGATGTGTGTATGACGTGGATTGGCAAGCTGAGTCAGTTTGGTGCAGCCAATTTTTGTCTGCCCAGCACTCACCCAGACTTCCCTCAGGGTAATGACTGCTCTGCCAGGCATATTATTGGAGGGAGTGGAGTCCCGGGCCTGACTAATATTTTCTCCTTGGCCCTTTTACTTCTTTAGCACAAACATCTGAGGTTCTGGTGGTTTGAGCAAGCGCCTCAAGGTATCCGAAAATTCCTGGTTGTTCTACTTCTTTATTTAATTGTTTCTTATTTCTCAGTTCTTAATGTTCACTACCAAGCTCAAGTGCTGCTGCCCTCTGCTCCATTTAGCACTTAGAGTGCATTTTAAATCATTAGACCTTTTAGAACCACTGTTCAAGCACATTGATAGCTTTGTGCAGAGCATGGGAATTAGGGCCAATAACCCGCACACGTCAGAACCATACTGAAAGAATCTTCCGAGGCAGGCTTCTCATCACTGCAGACAGCCTTGTGTTTGGGCTGTATCCAAGAGAGGGCATGGTACACAGGAGTCATTTCAGATGAACTGGCCCCTAAAAGTCAGACCAGTTACAGCCTGAAGACTGAATGGTTGTGCTGCGAGTAGATAGTTCATTGCTGACCAGCAGGAAGTGTCATTTGGTGAGGCAACACGCTTTATCAGTTCTGTCTACACAGATGCAGAAACTACTAAAATCAGGAAATGTATTTCCAGGCACACAACTGTAATCTCAGCACTCAAGGATGTGAGACCACACACACACAAATACACACACACACACACACATGCACACACATTCACACACACCTTTTCAGGAAGAAGGGAGGAAAGAGAAAAGTGAAAGGGAGAAAGGGAGAAAGATTATTGTGCATGGAGATTTTATCTTCTCTCTCTTTTTGTTTTTTTGTTTGTTTGTTTTCTTTCTTTGGATTTTTGAGGCAGGGTTTCTCTGTGTAACCGTCCTAGCTGTTCTGGAACTTGCTTTGTAGACCAGGCTGGCCTCAAACTCACTGAGATCCACAACCTGATTTTGCCTCCCAAGTGCTGGGATTGAGATTTTACCCTTTCTGAAGTGATCTGCACAGACTGAGATGAACTTTCGAGTCCAATAGAAACTCGGAGTAATGAGGAGATTATACACATCGGTAAACACCTGATGATGAGACTTAACGTACCCACAACTACATAGTGGCAGCCTGGAGCAGGAGACCTAGATAAGCGTGATACAAGGCAATGACAATCCCCAGGTTCCGGTGGAGACAACTATTCCGCAAGACCTCATCACCATTCACAGCTGATGAGGAAGCACTGTAATTACGAAATCGAGTTCCTAAATTCACATAAAACTGAATGTCTAAATTGCATAGACAAGGACTTTGGACTTACTAAGAATAATCTAAGAAGGCTGAACATCGTTTTCTTTCTTTTAAAATTTTAATTTATTAAAAATTAAAATTTCAGCTGGGCGGCCGTGGTGCATGCCTTTAATCAGAGTACTTCAGAGGCAGAAGCAGGTGGATCTCTGTGAGTTTGAGGCCAGCCTGGTCTACAAAGTGAGTTCCAGGACAGCTAGGACACACAGAGAAACCCTGTCTAAAAAAAAACCTAAATTTTCTAAAAACCAAAAAGATATTTTAATTTATTATCATTTTGATATCATATGTTCTTACCACCTCCCATTCCTGATGACTCCCTACTTTTCCTTAATAATTCCTCTCTACTTTCATTGTTGTTTTCATGCTGAATTTATTTAGGGTTTCTTGTATGAGTGTGGATAGGGGTTATTCTACTGGAGCAAGAGGCTACATCACAGAAAAATTGAAACCCTTTCCCTGGCAGTCATTAACTTCCAGAAGCTCCTGGAGGAAGGGTGTGACCTCATAAACCCTCAACCCATCCATGATGGAATGTAAAGGGCCCACTTTAGAGTATGTCTTATGGATATCCATATATCTAGATATCCATATCTAGCAGTTATCCATAGCTGCTAGAGCATTCATAATTGCAATGACCATGTCATAAACAGAAGCTAGCATTCCTTCCCATCCTCTGGCTCTTACATTCTCTCCAATGCCTTTTCTACAATGTTTCTGGGTCTTTGGAGTGTGGTATAGATGCCTTGTTTAAAGCTGAGCACTAAACAGTCATTTATCCTCAGCATTTTGACCAGGTAAGAGTCTCTGCATTAGTCACCATCCACAGGAAAAGCTCTCTGAGCAAAGCTGAGAGTGGCAGTTGTCTACGAATATGAGTTATGTAGAAAGCAGTTTGCCTATACGTCCATTTAGCAAAGCAACAGTAGATTTCTGCCCCTGAGTGACAGCCTCTTTTCTTTCATGTTTTCCCTCCTTTGTTGACCACTACTAAACATTTCAGAATGCACCTTACTGTTCTATAACAAGGTAAAAATTATGAAGTTGTTAAAACATTAGAAATTAACATAATACAGCATGATGTCATTGTGATATATTTAGTGGCTAAAGTACATTATAGTCGACTACAAAAAATAGCTCTTAAGAATTCAAATGCAAGGTTACTGGATTATTATCACATTTCTTAAATGAAGAACAAGAGTTCAAGGGTGTGAGGGTGGAACAGCAGGCTTGTTTTCACCTCTATCACACTGAAAACACACCCCTTGTTTCTTTGCTCTCGGGTACTGCATGGGTTAATCCACTGCACCAAGAGAGCTGGGTGTGGGCCAGCCAGACCAGATGACTTCTGCTAAAGAGCTTCAGAGCGAGGAAAACATTTTGCATTTCTGTTCTAGGAAGTTCTGAATGGTGCTCACTATGGGAGGGAGGGAGAGATGAGAAACAAAGCCCTGGTAAATCAAAGTGTTCTACTAACCCCCAGTCGTAGATGCAGTATTGACATAACTCCATGTAGGTAGCTGTTCACAAATGAACATTCTTTTCTGAGTCTACACATTTTACATAAAACTTCATAATTCAGAACAGAGACTGGAATGTTTCCTAAAGCAGGACTCAGCCCCCACAAAAAAAACAGATGATAATGCTAGGGATATATCCCTCTCTAAAGTCATGGGAAAGACTTAAGAGCTATTTGTGAGCCGGGCTTCACCCTGTCCCCCGGGTTGACCAGGAACTCACTCTGTGAACCAGAGTGACCCTAAACTTGTGGTGATCTCCTGACTCTGCTTCCTGAGTTTGAGGATTGTAGGCATGGGCTACCATGATTTATTTTTTGTTTCTTGAAGCAAAGTTATACAGTAGTATTTACATTAATGACCATACATTTATAGGGCATAGCTTATTTTGAGAATATGCAGTGAAGGTTTGAGATGTAGAGAGTCATATCCTCTGCGGTTCAAGGAACTATACTAAGCATCATATTCACCCAGTGTTTGACTCAGGTTCTTGGTTCACTCAGTGAATAGATAACTAACTGTATCAATGAGTCTTTCCTTATTTGTAGGTGAATACTTCCTACTTAGAACATTTTGGGAGAATATTTTGGCAGAATATCATGATCTACCAAATTCTATATTGATTTTCAGGTTGATTTATACAGAGTTTTATCAAGTCAGTATTTGTAATATAAAGAGAATGATTTTTTTGCATGGTGCTTATTGATAAGGAGGTTTACACCCAAAGAAGTACACAGGTCCTAGCAAATGCAGGCCTTATTGCAACGGCCTTTTTGCTATCCTTTGCCACATCTTATTTTTAAAAGGAATACACAGTGCCATACCAGTTTCCAATTGTCTTACTATCCTATTCCCTGAAAACAGAAATCACTTTATGAAATAGAGAAAATACAAAATTAGAGAATTAAATTTTGATCTGGGTTAACTACTCTCTTTTTAAACTTGAAAGTAGATTCTTTTTCTGATACACTGTACCCTGATTTTTTTTCCCTCCCCCTCCTGTACAGGATGGTTTTGTGTGTCAAATTGGCACAAGCTAGTCATCAGAGGAAGGAGCCTCAGTTGAGGAAATGCCTCCATGAGATCCAGCTGTAAGACATTTTCTCAATTAGTGATCAGTGGGGGAGGGCCCAGCCCATGGCGGATGGTGCCATCCCTGTGCTTTTGGTCCTGGGTTCTATAAGAAGGTGGGCTGAGCAAGCCATGGGAAACAAGCCAGTAAACTGCTTTCATTCGTGGCCTCTGGGATCCTGGCCTGTTTGAGTTCCCGTTCTGACTTCCTGCAGGGATGAACAGCAATGCTGAAGTGTAAGCATATTAAACCCTTTCCTCCCCAACTTGCTTTTTCATCATGGTGTTTCATTGCAGTCATAGAAACTCTAGTCAAGGCAAACTGTGACAACCATGTTCACTTGGAACACCCAGATCACCCCTAGATGGTCCAGAAATCCCCATTCCTATTTCTTTCTCCAAATTCTGCCCACTCAGAAGGTCTCCGAACAAAGGGAAGGCACCAAAAAAGCCCGGTTTCACATTCTTGATGACTACTGCAGCTCCTCTGTTGAATTTGCCAGCCACCCAAGTCCCTGCCTAAAGTGTTTGGCTTTTAACCACACTTGGGCACAAACCCAGCTTGTGGCAGACACATCATCATCCCTCACCTAGAGCCTGTAAAGCCTCCTTCCTTTTGTTTGTGGGCCTAGTTTCTCTGACCTCGATCACTGAGACTACAAAACCTGTCCAGGAGTTACACTGCTCAAATAAACCTGTAATTATACTTTTTCAATTTGGCTCAATCTGGCTCACTGAGTCGGCAGAGAAACCTACTGTGATGGGCAGAAAACCTGTAATAGAGTAGTGGGGTGTTGCTGTGACAGACCTGACCACGTTTTAGGGAGGATTGTGGAAGGACTTTAGAACTTTGGGCTAGAAAAGCTATTGAGTGCTGAGACCTCAGTGCAATGTTCTACGGGAACTTGAAAGATGTGAATATTGAGAGAAGTACAGAGGATGGAGACCTGGCTCGCAAAGTTTCAGAGGGAAGTTTAAAGACGCTATTAGGGCCATTTGTTATTTTGAACTAAGATCCCGTGATTCTGGTTAGCTGGGGCTGAAGAATCAGTTGTGATTAGCAAGATACCAGAACTACTAAAGCAAAATTTTGCTTTGTGGGGATACTTGATGTTGACTGGCTGGAGCTAAGAAATTAGCAGTGATTAAGAAGATACCAGTATCAGTGAGGCGAAATTTTCTAGGAAGTGTTTCCTGAGAGCACGGAGAAGATGTGTTCCAAAGGTGGCCAAAGCTGGCCACCTTGCTGGCAGCCAGACTTGGTAATGTGTAAGCATAGCCCAGGTGGTATTGGTTTGAATGCATGAAGGGATCATGGAGAGCAGCTGAGGCTTGGCACTGGGAGAGGCCAGGAAAGGTCACTGAAGATGCAGCTTCAGTAGCAGTTGAAGGTCTAGGACTGAAGAGATCAGGAAAAGAAGTTGAGGCTTGGGGCCATGAAGAGAGCCTAAGGGAAGCTATTGGTGAAAGTGCAGCTATTGCAGCAGAAGACCCCAGCATTTTGGAGATGTCAGTACCATGGGATGACCACCAAGAACAGCAGCAACAGTGGAGTGGAGCCAGCTGGAGTCTTGAAGACAGGCTACATGTGTGCTGCAGAGGGCAGAGCTAGAAAAGTGACCCAAACCCTTTGGAGGAGTCCAGGAGATCATGAGTGAATCCCAGATAATTGGACATTGAGTTTTTATGTTGTTGGAGTTTAGTTTTGCTTGGTTCAGATTGTGACTGTGCCCTGGTTCTTCCCTCTTGAAGAAGGTATTATATTTTGATTTTTAAAGGAGCACACGGATGAAAGACTTGAACCTTTAAAAGAAATTGGCATTTTAAAGAAACTGAAATTTTAATGTGTTGACTGTAAGATTTATAAAATTATGTATGTTGACTGTAAGATTTATAAAATTATGATTTTAATGTGAGATCTTGGGAATATTAAGAAAGGAAGAGATGAGAATATTAAGAAAGGAAGTGATGTTCTTGTGTGTCAGGTTGGCAAGGGTTCTGTTGTACTGGCTGATTTTGTGTATCAACTTGACACAAGCTAGAGTCATCAGAGGAAGGAGCCTCAGTTGAGGAAACGCCTCTATGAGATCCAGCTGTAAGACATTTTCTCAATTAGTGATCAATGGGGGAGGGCCCAGCCCATGGCAGATGGTGCCATCCCTGTGCTGCTGGTCCTGGGTTCTATAAGAAGGTAGGCTGAGGTCAATGTGGTGATTTCTCAGAAACTTAGGAAACAACCTTCCTCAAGACCCAGTAATACCACTTTTGGGTATATATCCAAAGGATGCTCAATCGTGCCACAAGGACATATGCTCAACTATGTTCATAGCAGCTTTGTTTGTCATAGCCAGAACCTGGAAACAACCTAAATGCCCTTCGACCGAAGAATGGATAAGAAAATGTGGTACATTTACACAATGGAGTATTACACAGCAGAAAAAAATAACGACATCTTGAATTTTGCAGGAAAATGGATGGAGCTATAAAACATTATTTTGAGTGAGGCAACCCAGACACAGAAAGACAATTATCACACGTAGTCACTCATAAGTGGTTTTTAAACTTAAAGCAAAGAAAACCAGCCTACAAATCACAACCCCAAAGAACTTAGACAACAATGAGGACACTAAGAGAGACTTACATAGATCTAATCTACATGGGAAGTAGAAAAAGATAAGATCTCCTGAGTAAATTGGGAACATGGGGACCTTGGGGAAGGGTTGAAGGGGGGAAGGGAAAGGCAGGGAGGGGAGCAGAGAGAAAAATGTAGAACTCAATAAAAGTCAATAAAAAAGTAACAATAATAATAATAATAAAGAAGGTGGGCCGAGCAAGCCATGGGAAGCAAGCCAGTAAGATGCTCCCCTCTGTGGCCTCTGGATCAGTCAAGTCTCTGGGATCCTGCTCTGCTTGAGTCCCTGTTCTGACTTCACTTAGTGATAAACAGTGATGAACAGCAATACTGAAGTGTAAGTCTAATAAACCCTTCACTTCCCAACTTGCTTTTTCATCATGGTGTTCCATCACAGCAATAGAAACCCCAACTAAGACACACACCCCAACTCCTCCCAGATCCTCCCACTTCCACACTCACCCAAATCCACATCCTTTCTTATGTTTTCTCATTAGTAAACAAGCAGGCATCTAAAGAGGAGGAAGAAGGTATTAATAAAATAAGATAAAAACAAACAAACTTTAATAGGACAAAACAAATGAACAGAAAAGCAAAGAGTCAAACAAAAAGCAAAAGAAATATGTACAGACAGAGAGACATACACTGACACACTGAAATCCCCTAAAAACATATAAGCAAAAGACCTGTAGGGTAAGGAAAATAAGAAGCCCAGAAAGCATCTTTAGTTCTTGCCCTCCTCCCAAGTGTGTGGTACGAGGATCTAACCCCGAATCTCCTGCATGCCAGGCAAGCACTGTCAACAGAACCATATCCTTAGCCCCATTTAGGTAATGTTTTAAAAGTGTAATGCCTAGCAGGGCTGGGGAGATGGCCAGGTGGGGAGAGTGCTTGCTGCAGAAGCAGGAAGACCGAGTCCTGACCCTGAGCACCACATGAAGCTGCATGGCGTCTTAAATACCAGTCCTGGGAAGTGTGGGCTTAGACAGGCACATCCTAGGCACTCCCAGGACAATCAGCCTAATGGTGTCTGAAATACCAGTCCTGGGAAGTGTGGGCTTAGACAGGCACATCCTAGGTGCTCCCAGGACAATCAGCCTAGCAGTTAAGGTGTGTCCCGGGTTCAAGGACATCCCATTTCCCAAAGCAAAGTGAAAGAGTGATGAAGACACCTGCGATTGGCCTCTGGCCTCCCCATGCCCACCCAGGGGCAACTGCATCCCTTAACACACGGGCATACATACACTTACACTATACAATCACAGAAATTAAAATAAAATATTCAAATGATACATAAAATCCTGAGACATATTCAGTGTAAAATTCATTCCGCATGAAATGATAGGTGAGCATAGAGATTTTGGTTATAGCCAGGTGAAGAAAATGAGAAATTGTCTTTATATAGCACGTTGAAGGCTGACTAAAACTGGCAAGAATAATTTTAGCACTCTGAAAAGAAATAGCATAGCAGCAGTCTGAGAAGTAGTTAGGTTGGAAAAACTGCAGAACAAACTTATTAAAAATAAGAATCTATGACATTCTGGCCAAAAGCTACTCACACCCTCCTGCCCCTACCTCAGTAAGGACAGGTTTTGCAGAGGCAGAGGAAGCTGGGGCTGGCAGCCTCTCTTTCTTAAGTGTGAGAGGCAACAACTTCCTTTCCAGCAGCTTCATCGATGGGAGCAGTAATCTCTGAGGTGGTGAGCAGAGGACACAGCCAGAAGATACTGGAGAAGGCGAGGGCTGTCAGTCATTCCTCTTCAACCCTTGAGCTGTGTGCTCTGGGGCTGACACACATCCAAGGAGAAAGGACTTCGAGTGACCTTCCTGACTGACACGGAGATCCATCGCAGCAGGTGAAAGCTTCACTGTCTCTAAGTAATTGAGCACAAACTTTGTACAATTACTCAGTTGTGAACTCCTGGGGGGGGTGAATCCATGGAAAAAGTTGCTCACTGAACCCCAGCTGACTAGACTGATTGGCCAGCGAGCACTGGTTCACTGATCCTCGGTTACAGATGTTCAGCACTAGGCCTGACTCTCTAAAGTGTCTGGGATTTAACTCAAGGCACCATGCTTGTGTTAAAAATTCCCCAGGCACTTTATGTCTGAGCCAATTCCCCAGGTTTGTTTAATATTTATCAAAATAACTATATTTACAAAGAAATAAGACTATTCAGTCCGTATCGGATGGAGAAGGTACTCAATAGAAACACTCTCTATTTGCCCCCCAAATCTTGGATTTTGCAGATAAAAATATATAAAACATATATTTTAAAAATTATTTAAAGAATTAAAGATAACCATATTTATTACAAAATTGTGGTACTAAGAATCAACCAGTAGAAATCCTCAGTAAAGGGACAGATGTCACAGTGTGGGTGGGGAGAACTATGAGCATATTTTGAATTTTAAAACAAAGGAAAAGCACCAGAAGGGCTCAATAACAAATTCAAGATGACAGAAAAAATAACTGAGGAACTCAGATGTAGACCAGTAGGAACTGCACAAACTGAAGAACAGAGGGACCTGTGGGACATTGTGTGTGCTGATATATACACATTGTGGATACATTGTGGGAGTTCAAGGGGAGCCAAGAGACTGAAGAGAGCAGAAAGACAGTATAAGAAATATAATGGAAAATTTAACAGCTTTGATTAGAAACATTAATTTGCACATCCGAGAAACTCAAAGGGCAACAGGTAACTAATTAAATCTCCTGAAAATACTGCCCCTCCCATTTTGCGAATGTGTCTTTCATTGGTCCCTTCACCTGTTTGGTTAGTCTGTGATTTCATTTCTCAAACGGAGGGAAAATATTTTCTTGGTGTGTTTTCAAATACTATGTAACTCAAATTTTCCGATTGCCACCTCCTCAGGTAGAGATTTAAGGCACTTCCATACGCCATCAGTAAAGAGACTCAAAATTTACAGCGTGGCTTCTGTACTTCCACTACCTGACTAATAACTCTGTGGATGTTCCTCTGCAGTGGAGCCTGCCAATGCTACAGGCTAGTGTCTCCTTCCTGTTCATTTCTGAGATTTCATGACCTGCGTACCTGATGGATCCGAGAGCAGCGAGTAGCTTTCGTGATTTCCTTCTTTTAATCCATCCATAACAGGATTTTTTCAATTTTTATTAATTAAATTTATTCATTTATTTTGCATCCTAACCAAAGTTTTTTTCCCCCTCTTCTCCTAATCCCTCCTACCACCTCCCCTCTGCTCCCTCTCCACCATCTACTCCTCCTCTGTTCTGGTTCAGAAGGGCATAGATAGGTTCCCATGGGTATCAACAAAGCATGGCATATTAAGCTGCCTTAGGACTAAGTGTCTCTCCTTGTGTTAAGAGTGGGCAAGGCGACCCAGCAGGAGGAATAGGTTCCCAGAAAGCACCATAACACAGTTTTAACACTTCTAAGCACAGTACTGATTATTTTACTACTAAGAAAACAACAATGAAAAAAAAAGATTTCATAGCTTTATATGGCTGATAAAAAATAAAACCTGAATTTCTTAGGAAAAGAATCCTCCCCCAACTGTATTTACCATTTTTCTTCACCAGCACAAATTTCAGTTGTGAAAGAAAACTGGAGCCTTTTTTTTTTCAATCCAACTGAAATAAACCACAAGGTATAAGAAAAAAAAATGGCCAAGAGGAGGCTTTTTCTTGTGGGTGGATACACGTCCCCTAACAACTTGTAAATTTAACATTATGTAAGTTTTTGGAAGCCTAGAGTGGCCACATCAGCTCCCGGGGAGAAAAAGTTCAGGGCACGTGGCCATGGAATATGGCGAGCAGACAGACAGGCCTGGGGTGGAGCAGCTGCGGCAGAGCAAGACTAGAAGATGAATTGATATAGCTTCCGAACAAGAGCCTGTTACTCACAGATGGACACAGACGAACAGGGCTTCTAGTTTACTGGCAGGAGGCAAGCAGTCTGAGGCAGGAGTGCAGGCATGTTTCATTTAGTTGTTTGAAGCCATGGAAGAGCTTGCAGTTCCCCAGGCTGTCTAGACAAGCCCTCAGAGGTCCGGGGACTCCCGACAACAGGAATCCAGAGAATCCTGACAGATCCGCAGGTGCTGGCTTTGTATGTATACACATGCTATTGCCTGTACAGAGCTTTGTTAGAGAATGGAAAGCACCCCTAACATTCTACAGTTTTGCTGCTGGAATAAGCCATGTGGAACTTGCAAACTGGGGAACAAGAACTCTGCCGCTGGTTGGATGTGGGTCAAATTGTGTAGCTTAGCCTTCCTCTCTGAGTGGAAGGGGTTTCGAATACATAGCACTCAAATTCATGAAGGAAGGATGGTAGTAACTGAAGAAGAAGAGCAGGAACAGGAACTAATCAGAACAGGGAATAAGAGACGTGAAAATAGAAACCTCTGGTTCCAGCACAGAACTCACCAAGTTTCTTCTCTCTGTTGCCATTTCCAGCACCAGTTAGAATCAAAGCCACTGAGACATCTGTCCTATCTGCTGACGATGTCTATTTAAGTATACCAAATTTCATATTATGTCCCCCTCCTCCAAACCTGCCAAGGGTATTATTACATGCAGAAATGAAAAGTCTAGGTAAATAAATCAGCACAAATTGGTTTTATCCTCAATATCCTCAAGCCATTTCAAAAACAAAACATCTCATGAGTATTTTTCATAAGAAGTACATAAAACAATTTTACTTACTCTATCTGAAATCTAGTTTTTATTATTGGTTTTATAGGTCATTAGCTTTTATTTTACCTAAAGACTCTGTGTTTATGAGTAATACCATTGCTTTTCCATGGATGGATTCTGTAATCAAAGTGTTCTAAATTTTAAATGAGACTAATGGTATTCTAGTGAAATTCCCAATGAAAGTTCTGCACAAAACATATTATATGCTTTCCTCTTACATAGAAGGTTCTGGAACCTGGTGGTGAGGAACTTACTTCTTACATTGATGTGTCTACATTCATCAGCTATGACACTGAACAAATATTACTCCCTGGACCTCAGGTTTCGTTTTTTTAATCTGCAATGTAGTACTTAGAGCTCATAGGGTTGTTGCCTTTCAAAAGATACTAACACCAGCATTGTGGGGAAATCACAAGCATTTGCTTTCTATGCCAGATCACAGCGTCCCCTAAAAAGCAACTAAGAGATCAAGTCCTGAATGTAAAAGCAAAGAGCCTTTACTCTTATTCAAGTTCGAACTTGGACCCTCCATGTGTCCAATGTATTGGTGCAGTGGAGAGCCCTGACCTTAGTTGGGGTAGGATTTGTATAATAGCAGAATTTGGGGTGAGGGATTTCTAAGGTGTAGGACCCCTGATGGGCTGACATTTGTTTAGGGGTGTCCTGGTGAAAAGCAATGGGTGTGTGCTGGCAGGTGATCCTATCTATGTTCTGTCTCTTTAAGAGACAAGCCACACCCACTCCCTTCCAGCTTTCAGCCTTGCTCTTGGTCCCCCCTCTCTCTTTCTCTTTCTCCCTCTCTCTCTCTCTCTCCCCTTATCCCCTTTTTCCTTCCCCTCAATAACCCACCTAATAAATGTTCAACTTTACTCTGCATGGTGTATATGTCTCTCTCTCTCTTTCTCTCTCTCTCTCTCCCTCTTATCCACCCGCCGCTGCCACATGACTGGGAACCAGTCCCCTCCTTTGTTTGGGGACCTGCCGTGTGGTCTTGACCCCATAGCAAGCTGCTGGGCAGCCACATGGAGATGTGGAGCGGGTCCCCTGCCCGCCGGGAACTCAGGACAAAAGCATTACACTATCTACAATGGTTAGAACGTTAGGGATTTCCTTTGGAGAGTTATTCCTGGGTGGTCTCAGTTTGCAGTCTTTCTTAGAGCCAGGTATTGCCTGACTGGGCCTCTTTTGAGCTTGTCATGGCTGTGTCCTACATTGCTGTCCTTAGCTTCATTGTTTTTATTTCTTTGTATCTCTGGTCATGAAGGATGCTCTTACCTATATCTAACATAATAAAATTACTCTTTAATATGACTGTTAGAAATAGGATATGCTAAGTGTTGTAAATAGGCGTTTTGCTAACCTGTCCTTTAAAGACTCAGCAGCAGCAGCAGCTTACATCATCAGCCGTTGCCTACAGGTGTGGCACATTCCCACTGTTGCTACCAGTTGTGTGTGTGTGTGTGTGTGTGTGTGTGTGTGTGTGTGTGTGTGTAGTGACATGTCCACCCTTTAAGAGGCTCCTCTGTTCAGGCAGTGGTGGTGCATGCCTTTAATCCCAGCACTCAGGAGGCAGAGGCAGGCAGATCTCTGTGAGTTAGAGGCCAACCTGGTGTACAGAGTGAGTTCCAGGACAGTCAGGGCTATACAAAGAAACCCTGTCTTGAAAAACCAATAAATAAATATAAATAAACCAACAAATAAATATAAATAAATAAACCAACAAATACATATAAATAAATAAACCAATAAATAAATATAAATAAATGAGTAAAAGGTTCCTCTGGACATCACAGCTTTCATTCTCTCTCTGTCCTGTTTATTGAAATTACCTGGCACGAGTGAGAAGGAAACACAGAACACACAACAAACCTGCTTAGGAGTTTATTAGTGGTGGTGTGTATAGGCCCAGGGAAGTCAGTGTGCAGAGAGAGAGAGAGGAAAATGGCACGTCCAGCTTTTAAAAGCTGCCTAACACATGTGCACAGGGGGTTGATGTGGCTATGTCAGATGCAGATAACAGGGCTCACGCATGCATGCAAGGGCTTAGCTGAGTCATACGTGGATGATGTAATCCATGTTGCATGTGGGACACACAGGGCCCTTTAATATCCCTGGGGGCCATTAGGCACTTCTTCCTGAGGGCTTGTCTGCACATGCATGGCCCCTAGAACCCAGAAGTATCAGCCTTATTGTGGCTGAAATCATTACATTTATTCTCTCTGTCTCTGGGTCTGTCTGTTTCTGCCTCTACCTCTCATCTCTTGTCTCTGTCTCTCATGTCCCAACTCTGAGACAATCTTTCTTTCTCTCTTACCCCCCAAAATCTCTTGCTTTAGATCTGTTGCCTCTTTTAGCAGTGCAGTTTGGCCCCTAACCTGCCAAAGGTACCTTTTCAGTTTTATCCTAACAGTAAGATTAATGTTTTTGCAAGAAAGGACATAAACTTAATCTAAAATAAAATGTCAGATGTTTGAATATAGTGTAATTACTGAAATTACTGGGTGTGAGAACAGATTACTAAACACAACGAAACCCATTTTAAGAGTTTATTAAGAGACTATTGTGAAGGGTGATGTTTCTCTGATTTCTTTCTCAGCCCATCTCTTTTCCCAGTTTTATGACATTTGAAATGTGGGCTTGTTCGAGCCCTGGGGGGCAAGGGAGCGGCACAGACAGCATGAACAGGATGGTCATTCGCTTCAGCAGGTCGGACAGCTGTGGCTAGCATTTGGCATTTGTGATTACGGTTTTATCATTCCTTCCACAGTACACCTTAAAAGCCAACTCTAAGATTTCTGCCTGTGAGGTCAAGGGACCTTTCTCCAAATGCTTAAGTTTAGTCTTAATGTTGGGGAACCTCTGGGGGGAAAATGGGTCAGGAGGAACTGTCTGCCCTCTGGGGTCTCTGGATCTAGGTTGGTATATTGTAACGGAGCTTAGTAAGGCATTATAAAAATGCAGATGGATTTTCCTTTGTATCCTGAATAACCTCTAAGAGTTTATCATAGTTTACTAGCTTGAGGGCAGCCTTACAAAGACCTGCAAGAAGGCAAGTCACAAACCAGTCTCTAGCTAAAATATCACCTGGGATGTTATAATCCCAGTATGGATCCTGCTTGGGGACCACCTCTGTCCCGGGGTGGGGTGTTGCTGCATTAGTCTGGTGAACCCCATCTGCATGTACTCTGGCTTGCTCCCAAACTTGCCTGCACTCCTCAGGATCATACAAATATCATGAAAGGTGAGACTATAAGATTGGGTAATGTATTGGAATTGCTTTATGAAAGAGGTAGAATTAGCTGTATAGGACCCCAGTTTTTGTTCTATATGAGACAGTTCTGAGAGCCAGAAAGGAATGTGTACCTTGACCAGCCCATCCACACCGGCTACCTCTCACAATGGGAGAACTGTAGCTGGCTTGGTTTGGTCATGGTTGGGTTCCATAGCAGCACACGAGCGTGTGAGAGAAGGGGGAAAGTGGGTGTTAGAGTCAGGCGACTGCCATGGCCTGACACCAGAGAGGAGAGATCCAGAGGGGCCGACAGAGCAGCTGGGGAGAGGGGAGAACTGAAGAGGTAGAAGTAGCTGTCTGCTGAGGTCAGAAAGGTGGAGATTCGTTAGCAGGGTCCACAGCAGAGGCGGGGTGTTCCTCCAGCTTAGATGGCATAGTCAGGAATATGTGAGCAGGTGACAGCTTGTAAGGACAGAGGGCTTAGAACTTAGATAGAAAAGGGCTTGGATATAAGGAAACTTCTTCCATCTGCCTGTGTGCTGACAATAGTTAGAAAGCTCCTACAGAATATCGGGATCTAAGGTGCCGTTAGGTGGCCACTTTAGGCTATTATCTAAAGGATACTTAGGCCATTTTTAGAAAAAAGGTGGACAAACATGGGAATCTGTAAGTAAGGCATTAAGGTTTGAGGTTTTAGGGTCTCTAAAAGACATCCAAGGGTGGAGGTTGGACTGTTAGTTTTGAGGGTTTGTTTCCCATGGCTAAATATGGGAGAAAGGCAAAGACCCAAGACTAGTCAGGATGTCTCTGGAATAGTGCGAGGGTTGAGAGCTAGGCCAAGCCAATTGGAGACCCATTGGTACAGGAATTGGGGGCCGGAAAGGACCAAACAGTGGCAATAGGACCACTTCTGCATGGCCTGAAAAAGGACAAAAAGTCTGAACATTGATGAACCTATGGAGTCTCAGCACCAATGAAATTACCGGGCATGAGCAAGAACAGATCACGAAACACACAACAAAACGCACTTTAAGAGTTTATTAAGAAAGAGAAAGACATGTGTGCGGGCCTGAGGAAGTTGGTGTAGGGAGGGAGAGAGAGAGAGAGAGAGAGAGAGAGAGAGAGAGAGAGAGAGAGAGAGAGGATAGAGAGGGAAAGAGAGAGAGGGAGGGAGAAAGGGGGAGAGATAAAGAGAGATAGTGAGAGGGGGAGAGGGAGGCAGTAGTTACCTCTTCAGAAGAGGGACAGAAAGAAGAGTGTAGAGCAGGCATTTCCAGCTTTTTAAGGCTGCCTAACGCATGTGCACAGGGGCTTATGTAGCTGTAGCTGTGTCATGGGTAGATCATGTGACCATGCTGCATGTACATTGTGTAGGATTTGAGGGCCTCAAATGTAAATTGTCTGAGTGCTTGATGGCATATGTACAACCCTGTGACCCAGAGGTGCCAGCATTTGGGATGGCTAGACATTTTGCCAAAGCTTTGAGTGATAGAAACCATAACAATTACATGAGCTGAATTGGATGGTTTTTTTTCTGTAAAATGTGTCAGCAAAACACAAGTATTGCTCGGGCAGTAATGTAATAACACTAGTTTCTTAAACTAATGCTTATTTGTCATCTAACCTTTCGAAATTATGACTGTCACATTTAGATAAGCAAGACGTGCAAAATCCCCACTCCATCATACTGTTTAACACTATGGTTCGTAGATCATTCTCTCACTAAACTTTAGACTCTCTAGGTCAGAGAAAACATTTTCAAGAGAAATGTTTTCTGTTAACGTATTACAAGATGTAATTCTTAAACTTCCTTTTTAAAGAGTTTTATTTTACACTATGGTTAATTATAAGCAGAATAAAATTCTTTCCTGATTCTAAGTACATAATAAAGACATTAAAATGGGAAGCACAGTGACACAACTAGAGATCGTTAAAGTTTACAGAAGGCAATATTTTAGGTTGGCCCTGCATTTAGGTCCTGCAGACCAGACTAAACCCAAATAGCCATCCATGGTAAATGCCCAAAGGATCACACTTGATGTTTCAAGGAAGCAAGCAGATCCTCAAACAGTTGGGATTTATCGAAAAGCAGATTCACAGCAAACAACCAGAAAGAGCTCAGCCTTCTATGGGTACCCAGTAAAGACACCCTGATGCTATGACCTTCATGACTTCAGGGAGCCTAATCCTAGCCAATTTGCTTCTTTAAAAATATTATTATGATGATTCCTTGTTCCCACCTCACAAAAGCCAAACATTCTGTTGTGCCCACTTAACACCATTCCATTTTAAAGAACAAGGTAGTGCCCCTTTCTGGAGTCACAAAAAAACTGATTAAACTTGTTAGAAATGGTCACTTCTGACATTACAAGCAGGCAGAAGGAAAGAAAGCAATTGCTTCCCCCAAGAGTAATGTCTTCTTGTGATGTTTGAGCAGTGTGTGCATTAAGAGAGCAATGGGAATAACCTCAGATGGAAAAACTGAAGCCCAACTGTAGGGGTGCAGGATGGGTTTGTTTTCTCTGCCCATTAAAGAATTAAATGGCAGGAAGGAAATGTTACTGGAAATTTTGGGGTATCCCAGAAGAGCCATTGTATGATACCTTAGATACTGGGGTCTCCTCTTTAGGGTTCTTGGTCCCATTAATAAAATATTTTAAGAACGGACATAAACTGAAGCTGGAGGGCAATTTATTAGAGTTTAAAGGGAAAACCTCAAGGCAGGCCAGCTGTAAATCTCACAGCTGCCAGGGAGGGAGGAGAAGAGAGCGGACAAGGAGAAACAGCTCTGACAAAGAGATAAAGCAGCAAGGAGGTCATTCCCTTGAGGCAGGCAGCCACTGTGCAGTGAGGAATTCAGATTTTAGAGAAAGAGTAGGGACCTCAATGCATTAGCTAGGGAGTTTTAAAGCACAGCTATGCTCTGGCCAGCACCGGAAAGAAAACGAGAGAAGAGGGGAAAGAGCAGTGGCTGTTCCTTTCTGAGTCAGGCCTCAGGAGAGTAGGCAGATCCAGTCAAACCTCACACGGGCTCTGAGGGATTGTGGTAGGAGAGCAGGGATTCTGAAAAGGACTGGCAAGATACTTGGCTCTAGAGGGGATCCCAGGTGTCCACGGGGATGTCCCCAGCTAGGTGCTTGGGCAGCAGAGGAGAGGGTGCTGGAACTAGCCTTGTCCCATAGTCACATTGATGAATATCTTGATCACCACCATAGAAATTTTGTCCGATGGATGGAGATAGAGACAGAGACTCACATTCACATCAGAGCAATGGACTGAGCTCCCAAGGTCCAGTCGAAGGGCAGAAAGTGGGAGAAGATGAGCAAGGAAGTTAGGACTGTGAGGGGCTGGTCCACCCACTGAGACGGTGTGCCTGAACTAATGGGAGCTCATCAAATCCAGCTGGACCGGGATTGAACGAGCATATGATCAAACCGGACTCTCTGAATGTGGCTGCCAATGGGGGCAGACTGAGAAGCCATCAACAATGACACTGGGATCTATCTCTTCTGCATGTATTATCTTTTTGGGAACCTAGTCTATTTGGATGCACGCCTTCCTAGGCCGGGATGGAGGGGGGAGGGCCTTGGACTTCCCACAGGGCAGGGCACCATGCCCTCTTTTAAGGAAGCAGGAGGAGGGAGGAGGGGTGGGGGGAGCAGGAGGGGACTGGGAGAAGGGGAGGAAATGTAAAATTTTTGAATGGAAAAAAAGAAAAGAATATGGAAAAAAGAAAATAATATCAAAAACAAAAAAAATTAGCTTATCTAACTTGATTATAGGTTATAGGTTGCCAATTTCCTTACAGCAAAACCAGTACCAATCCCTTCTGTTGCCCCACTCCTGCCCAATCAAGAGTTCAAGCCCCCCATCTGCATTCAGAATTCTCCTACTCTCCCCCCCCCCCGCATCCTTTACTCCTTAAAAACCCATAGCTGGGCTCAATGCTCTCTGATTCAACCGCTGTGTTGGATTGGACGGAGAGTCCAAGCTCGAGCTTGTAATAAAGGCTCTTTGCTTTTGTATACGAACTTGGACTCCTGGGGGGCTCATGATGTGGGAATAACAGGAACAAATAATGCAACTGAAGGAAATCCCTGCAGAAGCAATGGGAAGCAGAAGGTAGCCTGCGAAGGTCTCCATAGCAACCAGGAAGCGACACTTTCTGATGTTGCCCTACTTAGCAGAGTCAGACCTGCAGACCTAATTGTAAACTTCTAGCGACTTTTGGCAGGCACAGGTGTAGTGCAAATTCTAATTGGTCTTAATAATAAGAAGCCAGAGTGAGATATAAGAGGGTGAAAGCTGAAAGATCAGAGCAGCAAAGCAGCCAGTCACTAGTTCTTACCTCTACAAAATCCTCAGACTGAATGGGGGTGAGCTCCTGTCTCCACCTGCTTTATATTCCTCTCTCCATCCAGCCATGTCACTTCCTGTTTCCTCCTCCCTAGTGCTGGGATCAAAGGCCAACTAATGGGATCAAAGGCATGAGATCCCAAGTGCTGGAATTAAAGGTGTGTGCCACCACTGCCAGGCCTCTATGGTTAACTACTAGCTAGCTCCCCATTCCGATCTCCAGGCAAGCTTTGTTAAAACACAGAGAAAATATCACCTTCCACCAGGTTTGACAGCTCTTCCCTGATTGGTCTTGTTCTTTACTTTATTTGCATAGACGTATTCATTGTTTAGTTGTCACCTCATCCTCTGTTGATTCAGAGTTTCCTCCCTAAGGAATCATGACTGCTGCAGGACCAATGGAGATGGCAGAAAAGGAAGGCTTCAAACCCTACAGTTCAGCTGCAGGAGCTCCCTCTGCTCTCCTCGAAGAAGTGTGGAGTCAGAGCCCACCTGCCAGCTGGCTTGCTCATTACAGGGGGAAGACTGACTGCCTTCAAAAGTGCTAAGGACAGAAAAGACTGAGGTTCCCTCCCCTGAACAGGCTGGATCAGCTTCCAGGACTCACTTCCAGCAGTAGGATTCCTTCCCACCTCAGCCTCTAAAGCTTCCAATGTGGTGGGTCTGAAGAGAATCCAAACCTACATCTGCTTCTACCCTCTCAGAACCACATCTGAGACCATTGGCTTAAGACTACCTGATCTGCTAGACACTAGAGACCCACCCTTCTTGGTCACCACTCCAAAGCCTCTGATAGCTTTTGTTGCTAAGTGCTTCTCAAAGCTGCAACAGCTCTCTGCATCCTCCTGCTGCTACTAAGAGTTCAACCCCATTTTATTTTAATCCTGCTTGTCAATCTATTTCAAGTTTTATCTCGATTAAAGGTTGCTAACCCCAAATTGACAATAAAACACTTTCAGTTTGTACTCTTTCCTGCCTGCTCTCTTCTTTCTTGGAAGAGGGGTTAGAAACTGTACATGATCTCCAACAGCTGCCTCTCCTAGACTCAAAATAAAACCCTCCAATGCACTTTCCAAAGCTAAACTCAAGCCAAAACGTCATTGGTACTGGTGGTCTGCTGCCGTTTCTGTCCACTACAGTTTTCTTTTCTTTTTCTTTCTGATTTCTTTCTGGTTTTTCAAGACAGGGTTTCTCTGTGTAGCCTTTGCTTTCCTGGAACTCACTCTGTAGACCCGGCTGGCCTTGAATTCCATTACAGTTTTCTGAATACCTGCAAAATCTGAGTGGCATTCTCAGCAAATGGGTGGGAAGCATTGAAAACTACAACACTTGCAAGCAAGAGCTGGTTAACACAAGTGCTCAGTCCGTAACAATGTCTGATTTAGCACAACCACACAGCCAACACTTAAAAAGTCAAATTGACTTAGTTGTCAAGTTTTGCCTCAACCACCATATTCATCGAACCGTTCACCAATCCCCTCCTGCTTCTTCAAACACCTTGACAACTTTGCAGAGAAAACATTTCTGCACCATCAGGATGCAGAACATACAAGAAAGCATAAAATCCCAAATAATTTATTTCTATACTACTGTAATAAACAAGCATTTCTCATTGGCAAAAAACACTTATTTTAATTATTCCTAGTTTGATTAATAAAGATGTGTTTTATCATCATTCTGATGGTTTAAAATCCACAATCCTATACTGCAATTCCTTTCACACTACTCTAATATTAAAATGTAGTTTTAATTTGCATTTCCTTGAGCACAGAAACAAAACAAAACAAACACACATTTTCAAAAAAAGGTTTTTTGTCAATTCAAGTACTACTGCATGCATTCATGTGAGTGTGTGTGTGTGTGTGTGTGTGTGTGAATGTCTCTTTGTGTCTCTTGCCTATTTTTCATTGGATTGCTTTGCATATTATTTGTAGGTGTACTAGATACAGTACCTACATAATATAATATTTCATCCTATAGCTTGATTTATTTTTGTTAATTAAAGACATTTTGATAAATAGAAGTTCTGAATTTTAACAGCTATGACTACAAAGTCTTTGGCTTTGTTCTTGGTCCTGTCTGTGTTTTGACACTTCAGGTGAACACGATCTAGCTCTAAGTCCACCTTGTTATAAATTCTGGTTGCTCTGACCTTTTTCTCTATTCTCACCCCAGTGCTACACTCTTTACTCTCCATGATGAAAGACACAATGAATAATATCTAACACAGTAAATTATTTTTACTGTTAACTTCCTATCAAGGGTACATTATTTATATCTAATTTACTAGAATTTTTTACTCATTTTCAATATTTTTAAAAGTTTATGCTTTTTCTCCCCTCTCTCTCCACACACACACACACACACACACCACAAACACAAATATATGCATAAATAAGATAACTAGAATTTGAAATTTATTTGAATTGTATTATTTTTAAAACTTACTTTCAGGAAAATAACATTTTAAAACATTTCAGTTCTTCCAATGTACCAACATGATACAGACTTTCACTTGTTTGTGCATTAAATGTTTCTCCAGAATGTTTTCTGTTTCTTTCACAACTTGAACACATCTGTTCCTCAGTTTTAAATATTTTAAATACTTCTATTATAATTTTCTGCTTTATTTTATATCATCATAGAAATGAAATTTTAAAATCTACACATAGAAACTGAAGAAATGGCTTAGTGGTTAAAAGTGCTCACTGGTCTTCCAGAAGACCCAAGTTCAGTTCCTAACACCCACATCTGGTGACTTGTAATCATCTCTAATTCAAGTTCTGGGGGATCTGATACCTCCTTCTGCCTTTCAAGGGTTTTTGCACACATATGCCATATGTTCATAAGACATACACACAAAGAACATGTAGAAAAAATCCACAGATTGATATTAGAATTGAGTTAATAGACAAGGTTACTGGAAACAACCTTACTAAATCAGCTCAAATACCTATGTGTAGAACTTTGGATATTTTCGATATGCATTGCCATATCAGGCTTTTATTTGCTTTTTTATTTATTTATTTTCTTACTACACTAACAGGGACCTCGAGTGAAAGAACCCTAATGCTAATGAATATCATGTTTCTCTTATTTCTGATCAGAACAGGAAACTCTATTTCTCTTCTCTGTGGTTGGTATTTTGTAACTATCCTGTATTAAACTGAAGAAGATGGCTGCCAAGTCTGATGACCTTAATTCAATCCCTAGGACCTACATGATAGAAGGAGAGAAACGACTTCTGCAAGTTGTCCTCAGAGCTCCACACATGGGCCATGAAACACCCAAAATAATTAAATGCAAAAGGATGCTATCTTCTATTCTTAGTTTGCCAAAATATGTTTAATCAAAAATATTTTGAACCCATTGCTTTTCTACATTTAATAACAACAACAAGATCTTCTTTCTTATTTTGTTAGTGCAACAAGCAACTCAACTTGCTTGTAACATGCTGTAATTTGCACTATTGTTTGGCTTGGCATTTGCTCATGGTTTAAGCTGTCCTGAGATGTTTCTCTATACATTGCTGTTAATGTTTTGCTATCACTGTTAGGCTGGTTTCATAAATTAGGGTGGAAATTTTTCTATAGTATTCTCTTTCCATAAAGGTATAAGACTAGGGAATTTACACAAATGGATAATGGTGGAAGAAACGTAAAACCATATTAGGCTGAGTTCATTGATAAGGGCCAGCTTAGAGAAGGGTGTAGGTTAATACACAATGTTAAAAGTGTGTTAATTGGCTGACTAAAACATTTATCAAAAGACGGCCTATTTACAGGAACTGAAGATGTCTGATATTCCTTGGCTTAGTGGTGATGAAGTACTTTAAGGCTCAGGGAAATTTCAGTGCTGGAAAGGTACGTTGTATAAAACCTCATTCTCACAGCAGGAAGGCCTAGAAGAAGTGCCCTTCACAAATCCTGTAAGACGGTGTGGGGTAGCACCAGCACATTGAAGTTCTTTGTCAGCACTCTTTACCTGTGCCAGACTCGAGGGCTGGAGATGCTGCATTTAATTTATATGAACTAAATGCAATGGACTTAACTGGATCCTAGAGAAGAAGGGCCAGATGAAAGGGCTGAATAACCAAACTCAAGGTGGTTGTAGTTATCACAATGGGCCGCACAAGCAAGCAGTGTTTCTGTAATGCGTAGCACAAGCCAAATGAAGTTTATGGTGATAAGGCTTATCTGGACCATTGGTACTGCCTAATCAGTCGTAGAATTTCCAGGCATGAAATGAATTAGAAGTCTACTGTATTTCTGTTTGATCTTCATTAGCAGAAAAAAATTCTCGAACAAATGAAAGAAAGGCTACACACTGGATCATGGCAAAAGGGAATCTCAGCCCGTAGACCAATTTCTAGACTTGAACCAGTTTGTAGACCCAGACCCCTAGAATGAAGGAGAACCAGATTTCCCTGAGGAAGAACCTTGAATAAATACCTAAGAATTTTGCTGTTAGATTTTCTCCACTCCTTCCACACAGGTACCTACAGCCTTTTACAAGGGTAACTGTACACTGTGGGGGAGGAGGGATGGAAACAATCAGACTTTCCAGAGTCTGTTGGATACAGGCTCTAAATTAATGCTGATTCTAGGAGACCCCAAGAACATGTTGACCCTGAAGTTAAAGCAAGGGCTTATGGAGGTCAGGTAATTAATGCAGTTTTGGCTGAAGTCCATCTCACACTGGGTACAGTGGGTTCCCAAACTCATCCTATGGTTATTTCCCCAGTCCTGGAATGTGAAACAAGGATAGATATACCTAGAAGTTAGCAGAACTCCCAAATTTGTTCCCTGACCTGTGGTGTGAGGGCTGTTGTGGTTGGAAAGGCTAAATAGATTCACTATTTTCCCTGCCTCTGCCAGGGAAAATAGTGAATCAAAACCAGTATCACATCCCGAGAGCAACTGCGGATATTAGTGCCAGCACCAGGGACTTGAAGGATACAGGGGTGGTAGTTCCCACCGTATCACCCTTCAGCTCTCCTATCTAGCTAGTAGAACGACAGTTGACTATTGCAGACTTAATCAAGTAGTGATTCCAATTGCAACTCCTATACCATGTGTAGTGCCCTTGCTTGAGCAGATTAACACATTTCCTGATACTTGATATGCAGCTATTGACCTACAAAAGGCCTTTTTCTTGGTATCTGTCCATGAGGACCACCAGAAGCAAATTGCTTTCATTTGGCAAGGCCAGGAGTATAGCTTTACAGTTTTAGCTCAATGTTATAGGAACTCTCCAGCCCAGGGTCAGACTTAGTTCAAAGGAATCCTAAACATCTGTCTCTTCCACAAAATATCACACCATATTGATGACATTACGCTGATTGAACCAAGTGAGCGGGAAGTAGCAACAACTTTGGACTCGTTGGTAACACATATACATCAGAGGATGGGAAATAAATCCAACCAAAATTCAAGGGCCTTCTATTTCAGTGAAATTTCTAGGAGTCCAGTGGTGTGGGGAATACAGAAATATTCCTTCTAAGGTGAAGGATAAGTTATTGCACCTGGACCCTCCAACCACCAAGAAAAAAAGCACAATGCTTAGTGGCCCTGTTTGGATTCTGGAATAGTGCATTCCTCACTTGGGTGTGTTGCTTCAGCCTATGTGCCAAGTGATGAAAAAAGTTGCCAGCTTTGGGTGGGGCCTGGAAGAGGAGAAGGCTCTTCAATAGGTCCAGACTGCTGTGCAAGCTGCTCTACCACTTGGACCACATGATCCAGCAAATCTGCTGGTTCCTGGCACGTTCATGGGCAGGTAGTGATGCTGTTTGAAGCCTTTGGCAGGCTCCTATGGGTGAATCACAAAGGAGATCCATGGGATTTTGGAGCGAGACTCTGCTATCATCTGTAGACAACTATTCTCCCTTTGAGCGACAGTTCTTGACCTGCTTTCAGGCCATAGTGGAAACTGAACATTTGTCAAAGGCTCACCAAGCTACCACATGGCCTGAGCTGCTCATACTGAGCAGCAATCCATTATCAAATGGAAGTGGTATGTATGTGATTGAGCCCAAGCAGACCCTGAGGGAGCAAGCAAGCTACATGAAGAAGTTGCCCAAATGCCTATGGTTTCTACTCCTGTTACAATACCATCTGCTCCCAAGCATGCACTCATGGGGTGTGCCCTATGATAGGTGAACTGAGGAAGAGAAGACTAGGGCCTGATTTACTGATGGTTCTGCACATTATACAGGTACCACCCAGAAGTGGACAGCTGCAATTATAGCATCTTTCTGTGAAAACCCTGAAAGACACCAATGAAGAAAAATCTCACAGTGGCAGAACTTCATCAATATACTGGGTGCTACGTTTTGCTTGGAAGGCAAAATAGGTGTGTGATTTTTAACTGACTCATGGGTTGCAGTCAATGGGCTGTCTGGATGGTCAGGGACTTGGAAAGAGCATGATTGGAAAGTTGGTGAAAAGACATTGGGGAGGAAGTACGTGGATAGATCTCTCCAGAGGGATGAAGGATGGAAGGTATGTGTATCCCATGTAGATGCTCATCTAGAAGGATGAAGGATGGGAAGATATGCACGTCCCATGTAGATGCTCATCCAAAGGTGACTTCAGCACAGGAGGAGTTCAGTACTCACCTAGGTGGGATGACCCATTCTGGGAACAGTCAGTCTCTTCCCCAGCCATCCCTGTCATTGCCCAATGGACCCATGAAGAAAGTGCCCTGGTGGCAGAGATGAGGGTATATGTGAGCAGGACAACATGGACTTCCACTCGTGAAGGCCAGCCTGGTTACACTGCTGCTGAGTGCCAGATCTGCTGAGACCAGCACTGAGCCCCAGATATGGTACTGTTCCCCAGGGTGACCAGCCAGCGACCTGGTGGCAGGTTGACTACATTGGACCATTTCCTCTGTGGAAAGACAGTCCTTTGTCCTTACTGGAGCATATACTTATTCTGGTTATGGATTCACCTTTCCTACATGTAATGTTTCTGCCAAAACCACCATTCAACCACTGACAGAGAGCCTTATCCACCATCACAGTATTCCAGACAGCATTGCTTCTGATGAAGGAACTTTCTCTAGAGCCAAAGGGGTGTGACAGTGCGCCTATAATCATGGAATCCACTGGTCTTACCATGTTTCCCACTCTCCTTAAGCAGCTGGTCTGATAATGAACAATGGAATGGCCTCCCGAAGATATAGTTATAATGCCAATTAGATGGCAGTAGCCTGCAGGGCTGGGGAAGAGCTCTGCAGAGATAGTGTATGCTTTGATCCGGGATCCAAAATATGGTACTGTTTCCCCCATAGCCAGGATCCATGGGTCCAGGAGTCAAGAAGTGAAAAAGGGAAGATACAACAAACATTTCACGAAACTGAAAGCTCACACTTTCCCCTGACCACTCCCACTGTCCTTAAAACTAACAGGCTAAGAAAGGAATACCAATGATAGGAAGGTAATTGATTGAGATTACCAATGGGAAATTGAATGACTTCTTCACAGTGGAGGCAAAGAAGGATTATGTCTGGGGTGCAGGGAGTCCTTTAGGGGTCTCTTGCTGCCACCATGACTTATGACTAAAGTCAATCAGAAACTACAATAACCTAACTCAGGCAGGATGGATGACAAAGGGCACAGACCCTTCAAGCATGAAGGTATGGGTCACTCCTCCAGGAAAAGAACCAAGACGAGTTGTAGTGCTTTCTGAGGGTGAAGGAAGTACACAGTAGGCAGTAGGAGAAAGTGGTTATAAAGACCTGCTAAGGCTTGTAACCAGCTGCAAAAACAAAGATTATAATTGACAAGGGTTTCTGTCGTATTTTGTTAAGGGTGTGTTCATACAGATATTTGTGTTCTCTTTTCTCAATTTTTTTATCACGCAATGTTACATCAATTGAGATATCAGTATTTATCATATTTAAGTTCTGAGACACTAAAAATGTCCCTCAAAGGACACTGCCACCTATTCTAAAATATATAATGTGTTTGTGGTTGTACATGGGATAGTTATATCATGTTCAGTGTAATTATGACCTACTTAATGTTTTCATTTGGGAACTAAGCATGATGTAAGAAGAAACAATTGTGTGTAAGGTTGATAAGGATGGACTTGTGATGGCTATTATTGGTTGTCAACTTGACTACTTGTGGTATTAACTAAACAACCCAAGTTCCTGGGCACATTCGTGAAAGATTTTTAGCTAATTGTATCATTTGAGGCAGGAAGACCCACCTTAAATTCAGATCTCTTGAAATGGAAAGACCTGCCTTAAATTTGAATCTTGTGAGGTAGGAAGATCCACCCTAAATCTGGGCCACACCTTCTGCTAACAGCCTATGTAAAGGACATAGAAAAAGGAGCTTTTGATCTTTGCCTGCATGCCCTAACTCTGGTTGGCAAGTCCATTCCCTCGCTGGTATTAGAGCCTACTTATTCAGGATTCTGGTACATGCTGAAGACCATCTGAGACATCCAGCCTCATGGACTGAGTAAGTAGTGGATTCTTAAAGTTTCTGCAGGAGACAAACATTGTTGGACTACTTGGACAACAGCCTTTAAGCCACTCTGATAAATCCCCTTTATATATAGAAAGATTTAGTCTAGTCTAATTCCTCTAGAGGACCCTGACTGATACAGCCCAGGATGCCTATATTGATGGGATGCCTATATTGATGGAAACCTGGTGCAGGAGAATTGTCCATATTCTGTCAATCATTATTTAAATAAATGCTGATTGGCCATTAGCCAGGATGTATAGGTGGGACAACCAGACAGGAAGTAGAGGCGGAGCAAGGAGAAGAGGAGAATTCTGGGAAGCAGGAAGCTCTCTCGGCACTCCTCCCCAGACCGCAGAAGAAGCAGAATGTGACCTGCCCTGCTGAGAAAGGTACTGAGTCATGTGGCTAACATAGATAACATAAGGATAATGGGTTAATATAAGCTACAAGAGCTAATAAGAAGCCTGAGCTAATGGGCCAATCAGTTTATAACCTAACATAGACTCTCTGTGTGATTTTCTCTGGGACTAAACGGCTGGGGGACTGGGCTGGACAGAAACCCCAACAAGCCTGGCCCTTCATGTTACAGAAACCAGCTAGGCTTTGATCAGCATGCAAATATAGTAGAAAATGGGGTCACCTAGCAGTGGTGGCATACACCTTTAATGTACTCAGAGGCAGAGGCAGAGGCAGAGGCAGGTGGATCTCTGAGTTCAAGGCCAGTCTGGTCTACAGAGTGAGTTGCAAGACAGCCAGGACTACACAAAGAAAACCTTCACCCCACCCCCCAAAACAGGGAAAATGGGACCAATCAGAGAATAGATGTCAAACTTAGAATGGGAAGGGGAAGAACCTCAGATCTACCAAAACGTGGCAAAAATTTGAAACTGGCTCCACAGGTCTCTGCCTCTGCAGTGGTAAGAATAGCTATTAACTTTTGAAGAGTCTTATCTCTCCTGGAGCTAATGTTGTTCAACTTAGAGTTTTGGGCTTTGTTTAGCCAGGGGTTTTCAGTTTGATTTTTAGTGACTTATTTGCTCTCAGGGTTTGAACCTGCTGGCATTCAAAAAGCTCTGTTTGGGGGAAGGAGGGACACCTACCCCTAATGTAATCATAATAAAAAATTGTATTTACATATTATACTTGAAAATAGAAAAAAGTTGAGGTTTAATAGCTTTTTATAATTTTTGGAAAGAGGAGAAAAATACTTCTGCTTTGGCACACTGTGATCAATAATTCCATTATGGTTTCTTGTTTTGTTAACTTCCGCAAATTAGTTGATGGATTGGTCAAGGTGAATTTTACATTCTCATGGGAATCTATAAAGTCAACATGTTATATTCTACTCATAAATAAATAAAGAATTTTTGTTTATTTTAATTTCAAGTTTCTTTTACACAAAGAGATAGAAAACCTTTAAAATAAGTTTACTGGAGAGTCACATCAATCCCAGTTAATCACAACTGCCACAAATTACAATAGTTCAGTACTTTGTGTCTTTAGGGTCAGTTCTAATAGCTTTTAAATATTTCTGCTGTGGAATTGTTTTCTACTGAAGTAATATGTCTTAGTTAAGATTTTTATTGCTGTGAATAGACACCATGGCCACAGAAATGCTTATAAAGTAAACATTTAATTGGGATGGCTCACTTACAGTTTCAGAGGTTCAGTCCATTATCATCATTGTGGGGAGCATGGTGGCATGCAGGCAGACGTGGTGCTGGAGGAAAAGCTGAGAGTCCTGCATCTTGCAGGCAAAAGGAAGTCGACTGAGACACTGGGTGGTACCCTGAGCATAGGAAACCTCAAAGCCCACCCCCGTAGTGACACACTTCCTCCAACAAGGCCCTTCCCAGTCCAATAAAGCCACACCTCCTAATAGTGCCTCTCCCTATAAGATTATAGGGCCAATTACATTCAAACTACCACATAATGTCACCAAAATTTCATTACAAATTTCTGTAGTATCTGGTAAAATTCTCCAGATCTTGTAACAGCTGTGAATTATTTAAGTTTATTCCAGGCTCATTTCACATCTGCAATCCTTGTGCCTCTGTGTAGTTCCTGTCTTTAAATATAGACTCAAAATAAACAGTTATGGTGAGGTGATGGCCAAAGTGAAATGACTTAATTGTTTATTCTTGAACTAAACAAGTATAGCTGGGACTGGACTTTATTTCCATCTAGAACATAATATTTATTATATAATGGGCACTGATTTTAAAAAATTGTGGTGTTCATACTGAATATAATTGCCAACTTTAGTAACTGCCTCAGTTGTTCATCACTGACACCTACAAAAGTTTTGCTCTTGCCTCTTTTTCAAAGTGGAGTAGCCCCATTGAAATTATAGGATTGTTGATGTGTAGTGGTGTAAAAACCCAGACTAACAAACTACCTTTTATCATTATTATCACTTTCAGGGACAGGGTGCGAGGGGTTTTTCATGCATGACAAATGCCACTGAATTATATCCCTTGCTGCTTTTCAGTTTTTTATACATACACAACGCTCCCCTCTGCCTGTTCCAGGAGTGACTCCTACCATCCCATCCTTGGCACACCACTTGCTGGGCAACAAGAGAAATCAAGCAAACTCCACTCCCTTCCAAACAGCAGGCCCAGTTATTTTCTGAAATCAAGAAAGTCTGTCCAAGTCATTTTAAGAATGATAAGTGGTTTGTTGATTTGTTTCTGGAAACACTCATCAAACAGACAAATGACATCCCCCGCTGCTTTCCCTAGGTTTACTTGTATCCTTACAAGCCCCGCATTTTTGGCCTGTGGACGGGGCCAGTGGAGTGCTGCAGCTCACTCTGACAGAGGCGGATGGATGGCCACTGACTAGCTAAGTTTTCAGATCTTGGCTAGCCTTACCCACCTCAGCTGCACCACTCGAAGAACATACTGGGAGCTGAAATATCAGCTTGCTCACTGTGTGTACATCCTCTTCACTCGAAAGGAAATAGCTCAGACATTTAATTAAGGTTGAAGTGATTCACAACATGATGGTTAGCACATTACACCACATGTTGATTTCTGGTTAATCATTTTTAAAAATCAAAAACAACCTACGGTCAGTTATTTCAAAGTTCCAGCATTCATATGAGTTGTTATACAACAAGCTGTAACAAGTGAAATTATTGGGGAAATCATCTCAAGTACCTCTAAAATCAGACTTTCCTCGAGCTGAAATGATGGTACCCTATGTATCTCCTGTGCCCATGGACAATCCAGTTGAAGGAATGGAGTTATGCCTCTCTTAACAACCACAAAGTAAATAGGAGAAATGGCCATTTGCTGCTTCCTGTTTGGTTTTGTTGATGGGAGTGATGTTCCCTCCTGCTGCAGCAATCGAGGATGTTTGGATTCTTGACCCTCTGTAGGGAAGCAGGAAAAAACCTGAACTTTAAAGCCTTGCTGGGCTTTGATGTGCTGCTCTGGCCTCCATGCAGAAGTTCAGTGCTCAGAGGAACAGATCTGAACTCACACCAAGAGCAGTAAAAACATGAGTCTCCAGCTATTTAGCACTTGTTGCCTGTAACTTTGCTTGCATGATAAAAGAACAAATTCTGTACTAACATCCATGACAGGCTCAACCTGTTCAAAATTAGGGAATGAAGTATGTTGCGATAGATTTTCTGAAAACTAAGTAGAAGACCAATGAGGTAGGGCAGCAATAATGAGCACATTGATGAGAAACTGCATTGTGGAGTCAACCAAGTATTATGAGAAGGCTTTGTGGTCTGCACTCTACATACCCTGAAACCCAGAGTGTTCCCTGGAAACTAGGTTTGCTTCCAGCATGCCCTTTACTCAGAGTCCTGACAGTGCCCCATCTTGCTGACCCACCTTCCCTGGAAGGTAGAAAGACTGTCTCGAGCTAAAATTAGGGTCTCCCAGGTCACAGCTGGGGTCACTGAAGTTCAATCTGATGCTGTTCTTTAAACTTAACCTCCCTTTCCCTTCTGGTTCACCTGGTAACAGCAAAGAGGGAGGAATCTAAAAAACATCTTGAGTTTTCTGCTATGACATAACCTGGTAAAGCCTCGGCTCACTGCTCTTTGTGCCTCAAGGGCCAACAGCTTACTCTGTGATGTGCTATATACTGAGCGATGGAGATAAACAAGCCTGCCCTGGGATGGACGGAGCTGCACAAGCCATGGGAGCCTGTACATTTTTCTGTTTCTTTTTGTCTGCTTTCCTTGTGTTTACTACATGTATCAGAATCTTTAGACTATACATTTTTTTTTCTTTATGGAAACTCATCTTTTTTTGGTTGGAGTTAGTGGAGTTAGAAGGCCTATGCAGGAGGCCTGTATATTTGAGGATCATGTAGACGACTCCCAGTATCATCTGTGTGAACATCATGAGAATCTAAAGCATGACCTTTTTGAAGAGTTTATTTAGGGCTATATTTTTACTTCAGCTTCTCTTAATCTTCTTTTTTCCCCCCACACTCTTTCCCCATTTAGACTTTGACACATTTTACTTTTCTTTCCATTAAGTCTTCACCTAAATTCATGCTTTGGAGCTCAGTACTTTTTCAGGGACTGCACAGTAGGCTTCCATTTGACAAATAAAGAGAGAACCTCACAGTTTCTTGGCCAAATGAAAGAGGCACAGAGACTGACTAAAGTGAGTCAGTACTTGGCTGCCTCAGCATCCACCCTGAAGACACAGCATGCCACGACACTAAATGAAGGCACAGGCGGTCCAGAGGCAGATGGCCAACAATGTCATGATGGCGCCTTTTAACTTTTATTGGCAGGGCACTGTAACATTGTTGGTACAAGCAGCCTGTACATAAGGCATTAGGTGTGTGTGTGTGTGTGTCTTCTCAAAGGAGAAAGTAGTGGGTGGAGACACATACTCATTTCCTTCTCTCTTTTCCACAGCCTCTGACTTCTCAAGCTTCCTGTCTTCCTCATCTCAAATCTCTAGGATGAGGCCTATCTCCCAGTTACCATGGTGATAACCCTAGAAAATTATTTTAAAATTTGCCATAAAAGTATAAATGGATTATATATTGAGAAAGCAGTGTTATGAAATAGTGAGCAGCTGTCCTTAGGCAGAAGGCAATTCCACAACATGAATCAGTGTGAACAAATCTGAAGATCTGAACGTTGCAAGAGACCAGCTAGACACCCTACACAGAATATTAAGTTTTGTGTAAAAAAAAAAAAAAGCAGATAAAAAGTACAAAAAGACAAAAGGCACATTGCTTTATGTAGTTGCTCTAATCTACAAGAAAGGGACTAAGCCTTTCACTGAAGCCTGCCCCTGGACTACAGAGATAGTGAGCACTTCAGATCAACATTTGCAAAAGCACTGGCCCAGGATGCACGACACACCTTGTATGTGTGGTGTACTTGTACTTGTGGTGGTGTACCTGGTGTGCAAGTGGTGTACTTGTGGTGTACATTCTTTGAAATTATCCTGACTATGGCCCTCACCTGCTGAAACAATGTCTGAAAGCGAGGCCTTGGAAATTGCGAAGCTTAGGCAATTGGTAGCCTTACTCAACTAGACTTTGTAGAAAATACAAAATCTCTTCATAGTGAGGACTTTGACATCTGGAGGCTCCTCTGATACTACCAAACACAATCCTGGGCTAGCAGAAGCCTGGTCTCAGTCTCTTCTCCAAACCCACACAGCATTAGAACAGGTGGCATGCTTCTCTATTTGTTCTCCAACTGCCATGCGGAGGAGTCATGATTATTCTTCATTAGTGTCCTGCAGTGCAAATATAAATTGGGAGGGTAAAGTAAAAGCAGGTAAGTAGCAGAGTATACACAACAATTTTGGCAAAATGGGTGGGCAGCTTGGACCCCCAGAAGGGTAGTTAGACACCCATAAGGAAGATGTAAGGGCAATGAGTATCAGTGAAATGGGAGGAAGCAGTTGAACTCTCAGCTTGCTTTCTTCAGGCTGGTTGAATATGAATGAGGGGGGACCATGGGTTAGGGCCCACCTGGTGGTGGTCTGCTAGGGGCGCTTTCCCAAGCCAGGTCCTCTTTGTGTTTTACACACATCATTGGTCACAATCCTCAGACCCTCATATAGGCCAGAGCCATGTGACCTCTTCCCACCCTGCTACTTGGAGGCAGCTGTGTTTACCCTGCCTTTTGGGTATGGCTCAGAAGTCACAGACTCGATTCCAGCAGCTATAAAAGGGGGTGAAGTGAGGGTGTCACTTGGCTTTGTTGTAACCAGTCTAAACTGCCAGTTCCCATTAGGTATTAAGACAGAAGAGGGAAAGTAAGCAAAAATATCTTCGTCTCTGGATCCTGCATGCTGTTGCATGTGTCTTGGCTTCAAGCCCAAAATTAAAGAAAATCTGTCTACCAGTCAATGACAGGATGACAAAGTAATGTATTAAGGTCACATCAAAGTGATCTCAGAATTAGCAGGAAAAGGTGACAGCAGACAGCTCTGAGACCTATGTTTCCTGGGTAATTGGGAAGAAACTCACTGGGATCCTAGAGCGACAGGGAGGAGAGCCTTGGGCTTCATGGTTTGCTTCTGAGAATTATTAATGAATACAGCTTTGCTATGTTGGCCATGGAGACAACAATGGGCCCAGAGAGAAGGAATAAGCCAGACAAATCAGCCACTGGAAATAGCTACTCATCAAAGAGCTCATGGAAGTAAACCTGGGACATATGGGTGGGATTTGAGAGGCAGAGAAAATGAAGAGACAAGTCACAAGGAAGAAGGCATTATAGTCACACGTTATCCGATGAAGGACGGAGTTGTATTTCCCCTTATGGAAACCTCACACAAAATTAACAACAGCTTACCATCAACTTATACTTCTCTTAGTGAATGAGTTATATCAACTTGAAGGTTGTGCTTTTTTTGTAAGTTTCCCAATATTTTTAAATAGACTAAAATTGTCTTCGGAATATTTTAGTGCTTCAGAATATTTTAATATTTTGTACTGTTCACTACAAATGGAAATTCTGTGAAATGCCATTAGGTTTAGAATCAAAATGAATGGAAAACATTATAATAATGTAACTTTTAGAAACTTGATAAAAAATAAGTACCTTTTATATAAATTGCAAAAGCTACTTCTCTCCTATCATGTGGGTCCCAACGACTGAACTCAGGTACTCAGGATTGGCAGCCGTCACCTGCACCCACTGAGCCATCTCACTTGCCACTTTTTCTGGTTTTTAAATTACATATTATCTATTTCTGTTGTGTTTATGTATTCATGTGAATGCACGTGACACAGTAATGTATGCAGGTCAGAACACATCCTGAGGAAGTAGGTTCTTTCTAACTCAGATCGTCAGGGTTGGTGGCAAGAACCTTTACCTACTGAGCTATATCTCTAGTTCTGCACCTTGTTCTTTGAGACAGTGTCTCTCCTTGGACTGAAGCACACCATGCAGGCTAGGCTGGACTGTGCACACCAGGTATTTACCTGCCTCTCTACCCTCCCAGAGCTGGAGTTTTCTGTGTACACTATTATTTTATTTATGTGCACAGGTACTTTGTCTGCATGTGTGTCTGTGCATCATGTGCATGTCAGTGCCTGTGGAGGACAGAAGAGGGCATCAGCTCTGGTGGAGCTAGTGTTACAGATGATTGTGAGCTACCATGTAAATGCAGGGAATCAAGTCTGGGTCATCTGGAAGAGTGGCCAGTGCTTTTAACTGCTGAACAGTTTCTACAGTCCCATGCTTAGCTTTTTCTCTTTAAATGAATTTTAAAGATTACACTCAGTCCTCATGTTTACAGCAAGCATTTCTTAGTATCTCCACAGCTTGAGTAAGAACATTTGAAAACAAGTATATAGATAGTTAAAGCATAGCATAATGCTGTAGCTTCTTGGCTACATTTATAGTGAAGAAATATTTATTACCAAGTGTAGCACAGCTGGATCTTGTAGTAGGTCTATTTCTAGCTTTTTCGGGAACTGCCACACTGATTTCCATAGTGGTTGCATTGTTGTGCACTTCTACCAGCATTAAAAAATTGTTCCTCTTTCTGTACATCTATGTCAGCATGTTCTGGCATTTATTTTTTCTGTCTTAGCTATTTGGACTGAGGAAAGATGAAATAGCAAAGTAGTTATAATTTGCATTTCCCTGATGGCTCAGGATGTTGAATAAGTTAAAAAATATTTCTGGGCTGGGCAGTGGTGATGCATGCCTTTAATCCTAGTATTTGGAAGACAGAGGCATGTGGATCTCTGTGAGTTCAAGGCCAGCCAGAGTGAGTTCCAGTATAGCCAGGGCTGTTACACAGAGAAACCCTATCTCAAAAACCCAAGATAAATAAATAATATAATATAATATTTTTGGCCATTTGTGTTGCATCTCTTGATACATCTCTGTTTAGTTCCATGTCCCGTTTTTTTTTTTTTTAGTTGGGTTATTTGTTATCTTGTTGTTTAGTTTAGTTTTTTCTTTCTTTTCTTTTTTGAGATGAGGTTTCGTTGTATAGTCTTGGCTATCCTGTAACTCATTCTGTAGACCAGGCTAGCCTTGAACTCACAAGGATCCACCTGTCTCTGCCTCTCGAGTGCTGGGATTAAAGGGACGTGCCAGCACCACCCAGCAATGCTTAGTTTTTAAAACTCCTTCATATATTCTAGATACTAATTCTCTGTGGGATGTGTAGCTGGTAAAGTTTTTTTCTCGTTCTGTGGGCTGCGTGTTCACTGGATTGATGGTGTCATTTGCTGTACAGAGCCTTTGTGTTTCATGACTGTCCATGTAATAGTTGGTCTTAATGCCCGTGCTAATGGTTCCTATTCAGAAAGTCCTTTATGTGGCAAGGAATCCAAGTGTACCCCCTCCTTTCTCCTCTAACAAACAGATTCAGGGTATCAAATATTATGTTGAGGTCCTTGATCCAAGGTAGATAGAGGAGGGAATATGAGGAGGGATAAATAACACTGAAGACCTTTTGAAAAAGTTTTATGGAAACCTACTATTGTAGAAAATCCACAGATCACAGAGAGAGAGAGAGAAAGAGAGAGGGGGGAAGAAGAGAGAGAGGAAGAAGAGAGAGGAAGAGAGAGAGAGAGAGAGAGAGAGAGAGAGAGAGAGAGAGAGAGAGAATGTAGTTAACATAATATAATTGGGCAACAATGCCCCCATTAGCACAGGCTAATGAATAAAAATCCCTGTGCTGGGAATAGGTTATCTTTAACAGGTTTTCTGTATCTCAATAACATGTTTCTTTACCAACATAGTAAGCCAGATCAAGTCCAATTGAAAAAGTAAAAGAGCAAGTTTATTTGAGCAATGCAACTCCCAAGTGAGTTCTCCAGCCCCAAAGATCAAGGCAGGAGAAGTCACGTATCCTTACTAAAGCAGGAAGCTTATATAGCCTGTAAGTGAGGAATAACATGTGTCTGCCACAAGCTGGATTTGTGCCTAAGTATGGTCACAAACTGAGCACTTTATGCAGGGACTTGGGCTGCTGGGAATTTCAGGAAAGGAGCTGCCCCAGCCACGAAGAATGCCGACCTGGGCTTTGGCATCATTTCTTTGTTAGAGATTCTCTGAGAGGGCAGGCTTTGGAGAGGGAGAGGAATGGGGCTTTCTGGATCAAGCACACCTCTTATTGCATTCTTTATCTTTCTTGATAATTGAGTATGAATTTTACTACCCAGTTAGAAAGAGAGGCATCCAAATTAGTTGTCCACATGATGGTAGAATGATCTAATATGATGGGATGTATTTCCTACTGTATCAATGATATATAATGCCTTAATAGCAAGTGGGAAAAGGAAGGGCACACTTTAAAGTAATATGTTCCAGAGCTGCTGACACTTGACAAGTGACTTTCATATTACAAGCTAAATAGAAAGAAAATTTCCACTGACTTTTTAAAAAATACTATGAAGCGGAGACTATAAGCAAATATTAAAACTATGGATTTGATGCTCAATTTTCAGCAAGGTACAGACCCCCATAACACTGTGTTAAAGCCCTGTTGTGCTCTTTCTGGAAGATCTTTTAGCTATCCTCAAGGCTCATTCACTTCCTGTGGGTAGTAAGGCAAGATGAAGACAGTGTCTTCTCTCACAGCCCTCTGAGGTGTGCCAAATGACAGTCAAATCTTAGACGTTAGGTTTCTGCAGCCTCTTTCTGTAGTGTCTCCTCCTTTGCAGCATCTCTCTTTTCTTTCCTTGTTAAAATATGTAGTTGGTTATGTTTTAACAGGAGCTACCATCACTGCAGTCTCCATCACCAACTTACCTGTAAACACATTGGTAGATGAGAAATAGGAGAAACTTGTTCCTATACGAAAACTTCCAGATGTTACCCATGTGATGCTTTAGAAGGACAATCAGAGACCTAAAAATTATGTTGAATTTATGTAACTGTTTCCAAAATTAAATCTTAGTGAACGAGGGTGGGGGGGATTACTGTTTTGTTTGGTTTTGATGGATGGTTTTGGTGGATGGAAACAGTGTACCCCATCTATCTACTCCCTGTGGAAAGTCAACTGAGCCCCATAGGCATTTCTGAATATGTGGATATTATTCATTAGAATATATCTCTAGGTGGAAGCTATATATAGAAGAGCTGTCTTAAAGCTCAGCTGCTGAGCTCTGAAATCTACATGCTATGCTTTCCATAGGCTGCTCCCAGTGGATGGCTGTGTCCAGAGACAATAAAGCAGGTTCCTTCCTGTGAGATAAGGGATTCTTCTAATCAAAGTTGGCTTAAGGACCACTGAAAGCCCACCCTTGCCTAACAGTTCAAACACATCCATCACTCTTCCTTATTACTGTCATTTTCTTCTTAGGATATCAGAGTAGTAACACTGTAGTAGTAACAGAGTAGTAGCATCACTTCTTTTTTTTTTTTTGGTGCCTACTTATATTCTTTGCAGACATGTGAATCAGGTAATAGAGAATTCAGATACAAGGTCAATTCCACATATGGTTAATTCACTGATTTTTCCGTCTTGTATATTACTAGAAGTTTGCTGTCATTCTGCAGCGAGGTCTCTAGATAGGACACAGGCCATTTCTATTTACTGTTGGGATCAGCTGACTACATCTCTGTGAAAAGATATATGAACCCATCCATAAGCCTAAGTCAGAACAGACTGTGTTTGGTTTCTGTTTTCTTTCTGAATTCTTCAGGGTAAATTTCAAAGATGATGAAGTGAGTTATTAAGACAGATAAGCTCTCAGCACTGGTTCTCCATTTTACATCTAAGTTCAATTCAGTTGGGAGTTTTAGGACCAACTCTGCAAATTTTGGATTCACAAAATATAAGAGAGCAGCAGACATATTCATGTTTTAAAGCACCACCCATACGTCTTTGTGAAAACAACCTATGAACCATGGCTTGGAAAGGCAGCAGTATGACATGATGCTTTAGAATCTGGGATCTGGGTAAGAATAACCTCTAGCCAATCCCCAGCTGTATCCCTCTACAAGCATCAGGAAGTTGATCTCAACCTCATTAATTTGTTATCATCCCATCTAGCTAGTACCAGATTCTCTCCTATAAGTGTACCACTGACCATCCTAGGACAGAGAGGGACGGAGGAAACAAGCTCCACCAGGAGCAAATCCAGCCCTGGGAGCCAACTCAGTCCCAGAACACTGGCAGACCAGGACTGAGCTGTCGACCAGTCCAGAGTTAGTAATCTCCAGCAGAACAGGACCAACTCCAAGCCAGGGACTTCTGCAGGAGGAGATCCAGACCAAGTTTTACAGAAACACATCAAAAAAGGCCTGAGAGAGCAAACTCCAAGGGAGCAGACCAAAGCACAAGAGCACTGAGCTATCTCCAGGAACAGGAATAACCAATGGGGTAACTAGAACTGTGACACTGACTGTACCACAAGGAACAACATCTGAGCTTTGGATTCACTGGCACCTAGAAGATTATTCAACAGAATCTCAGACAGCCCCAACCACACCTATTAGAGGAAAAGATGAGTAGAAAAGGTAAGATCACATGCTACACCACAAAGAGCAACACAATACCAGTAAAACCTAAAGACACTACAAAAGCAAGATGTGAACAACTAAATATGGATGAACCAGAAGAAAATGATCTAAAATATAACCTCAAGAGAATGTTTGAAATTCTTAAAGATGAAATGAGAAATTACCTTAAAGAAATGGAGGAAAAAACAAACAAAAGATTGGAAGATATCAGCAAATCACTTAAAGAAAATCAAGAAAAAGAAATCAAACATATAAAAGAAACTATTCAGCACTTGAAAACTAAGATAGGAACAATAAAGAAAACACAAGCCAAAGGAATTATAGAAACAGAAATCATGAGAAAAAGATCAGGAACCACAAATGAAAGCATGAACAGCAGAATACAAGAAATGGAAGAGAGAATCTCAAGCGCTGAAGATACAATAGAGGAAACAGACTCTTCAGTTAAAGAAAACATTAAATCTAACAAAAGCTTAACCCAAAATATCCATGAAATATGGGACACCATAAAAAAAGCCAAATCTTAGAGTAATAGGTATAGAAAAAGGAGAAGTTCAACTCAAAGACACAGAAAATTTATTTAACAAAATCATAGAAGAAAACATATCTTCTACCTAAAGAAAGATATGCCTATGAAGATACAAGAAGCTTACAGAACACCAAATAGACTGGATCAAAAAAAAAGTTCTCTTGCTACATAATAATCAAAACACTAAACATAGAGAGTAAAGAAAGAATGTTAAGAACTGCAAAGAAAAATGGCCAAGTAACATATAAAGGTAGACCTATCAGAATTACACCTGATTTCTCAGTGGAGACAAGGAAAGCCAGAAGGTCATGGTCAAACATTATGCAGACATTAAGAGACCATGGATTCCAGCGCAGACTACTATACCCAGCAAAACTGTCTATCACCATAGAAGGACAAAACAAGATATTCCATGACAAATCTAGATTTCACCAATACCTAGCCACAAACCCAGCCCTACACAAAATACTGGAAGGAAAACTCCAACCCAAGGAAGATGGCTACACCAACAAAAACACACACAATTGATGATCTCATTACAGCAAATCCCGAAGAAGAAAAAAATGCACAAATTAACATCACCAACGATGAAAACTAAATTAACAGGAGATAGCAACCACTGGTCATTAATATCCCTTAATGTAAATGGACTCAACTCACCTATAAAAAGGCATTGGCTAACAGATTGGATACAAAAACAGAATCCATCCCTCTTCTGCATACAAGAAACACATCTCAACCTCAAAGACAGACATTATCTCAGAGTAAATGGTTGGGAAAAAATATACCAATCAAATGGACCTAAGAAACAAGCAGGTGTAGCTATCCTAATATCTAACAAAATAGGCTTCAAGCTAAAATCAGTTAAAAGGGACAAAGAAGGACATTTCATATTAGTCACAGCAAAAATCCATTAAGAGGAAATTTCAATACTGAACATCTATGCCCCAAATACAAGGGCACCCTCATATGTCAAAGAAACACTTCTAAACCTTAAATCACATATTAAACCCCACACACTAATAGACCCCTCTCACCACTGGACAGGCCAATCAGACAAAAACTGAACTAACAGATGTTATGACTCAAATGGACTTAACAGACATCTATAGAATATTCCACCCAAACAGAAAAGAATATACCTTCTTCTCAGCACCTCATGGAACCTTCTCAAAAATTGACCACATACTCGGTAACAAAACAAACCTCAACAAATACAAAAAAAAATGGAGTAAGCAATGTACCTTATCAGATCACCATGCTTTAAAACTAGAAGTCAACAGCAATACTAATTCCAGAAAACCCACAAACACATGGAAATTAAACAATGTTCACCTGAATCATTAATGGGTCAAGGAAGAAATAAAGGGGGAAATTAAAGACTTCCTAAAATTCAATGAAAATGACCACACAACATCCCCAAATTTATGGGGCACAATGAAAGCAGTGTTAAGAGGCAAGTTCATAGCACTAAATGCCTACATAAAGAAGCTGGAAAAAAATCCCACACTAGTGAATTAACTAGAACATTTGAAAACTTTAGAACAAAAAGAAGCAAACTCACCTAAGAGAACTAGATGGCAGGAAATAATCAAATTGAGAGCTGAAATCAACAAAATAGAAACAAAGAAAACAATGCAAAGAAACAATGAGACAAAGAGTTGGTTCTTAGAGACAGGCAACCAAATAGAAAAAGCTTTCTCCAAACTAACAAAAAGGCAGAGAGAGATTACCCAAATTAATAAAATCAGAAATGAAAAGGGAGACATAACAACAGACACTAGGAAATACAGAGGATCAGCAGGTCATATTTTGAAAACCTGTACTCCACGAAATTGGAAAACTTAAAGGAAATGGACAACTTTCTGGACAAATATCACTTACCAAACTTAAATCAAGATCAGATAAGCAAATGAAACAGACCTATAATGGCTGAAGAAATAGAAACAGTCATCAAAAGTCTCCCAACCAAATAAAGCCCAGGACCAGATGGTTTCAGCTCAGAATTCTACAAGACTTTCAAAGAAGAACTAACACCAATACTCCTCAAAATATTCCACACAATAGAAACAGAGGGAAAATTGTAAAACTCTTTCTATGAGGCTACAATTACCCTGATACCCAAACCACAGAAAGGCAATACTAAGAAAGAGAATTACAGACCAATCTCACTCATGAACATTGATGCAAAAATTATTGAAGAAAACTTCCCGAACCTAAAGAAGGATATTCCTATGAAGGTTCAAGAAGCATACAGAACACCAAACAGGCTGGATATAAAAAATACTAAATAAAATACTAGCAAATTGAATCCAAGAACACATCAGAACCATCATCCACCATGACCAAGTCGGCTTCATCCCATAGATGCAGGGATGGTTCAACATATGAAAATCTGTCAACGTAATCCACCATATAAACAAGCTGAAAAATAAAAACCACATGATCATTTCATTAGATGCCGGAAAAGCATTTGACAAAATATAACATCCCTTCATGATAAAGGTCTTGGAGAGAGCAGGGATACAAGGAACATACCTAAATATAATTAAGGCAATATACAGCAAGCCAACAGCCAACAGCCAACATCACACTAAATGGAGAGAAACTCCACTTCAGCGACTCCACTGAAATCAGGATTAAAAACAAGGTTGTCCACTCTCTCCATATCTATTCAATATAGTTCTTGAGGTCCTAGCTAGAGAAATAAGACACCAAGAGGAGATCAAGGGGATACAAATTGGAAAAGAAGAAGTCAAACACTCATGTTTGCTGATGATATGGTAGTTTACATAAGTGATCCCGAAAATTCCACCAAGGAACTTCTACAACTCATAAACACTTTCAGCAATGTAGCAGGATACAAGATTAACTCAAAAAACAATCAGTAGCCCTCCTACTACTGAAGCAAAAAATATCAAATGGAAAAAAGAAAGCATATTTAACAAGTGGTGCAGGCATAACTGGATATCAACATGCAGAAGAATGAAAATAGACCCATATCTATCACCATGCACAAAACTCAAGTCCAAATGGATCAAAGACCTCAACATAAAGCCAGCCACACTGAACCTTCTAGAAGAGAGAGTGGGAAGTACACTTGAATGCATTGGCACAGGGAGCCACTTCCTAAATAACCCCAGCAGCACAGACACTGAGAGAAACAATTAATAAATGGGACCTCCTGAAACTGAAAGGCTTCTGTAAAGCAAAGGACACGGTCAAAAAGACAAAACGACAGCCTACAAAACGGGAAAAGATCTTCACTAACCCACATCAGACAGAGGTCTGATCTCCAAAATATACAAAGAACTCAAGAAATTGGACACCAAAAGATCACATAATCCAATAAAAAAAATGGAGTACAGACCTAAACAGAGAACTCCCAACAGAGGAATCTAAAATGGCTAAAAGATATTTAAGGAAATGTTCAACATCTTTAGTCATCAGAGAAATGCAAATCAAAACAACTCTGAGATTCCATTTTACAACTGTAAGAATGGCCAAGATCAAAAACACTGAATAACAACTTATGGTGGAGAAGTTGTGGGGAAAAGGGAACACTTCTGCATTGCTGGTGGGAATGCCAGCTGGTACAACCCCTTTAGCTGTCAGTGTGGCGATTTCTCAGAAAATTAGACCTAGTAATACCACTTTTGGGTATATATCCAAAGGATGCTCAATCGTGCCACAAGGACATGTGCTCAATTATGTTTGTAGCAGCTTCGTTTGTCATAGTCAAAACCTGGAAACAACCTAAATGTCCCTCGATCGAAGAATGGATTAAAAAAAAATGTGGTACATTTACACAATGGAGTACTTCACAGCAGAAAAAAATAACAGCTTGAATTTTGTAGGGAAATGGATGGAGCTAGAAAACATTATATTGAGTGAGGTAACCCAGACAGAGAAAGACAATTACCACATGTATTCACTCACAGGTGGTTTTTAAACATAAAGCAAAGAAAGCCAGCCTACAAACCACAATCCCAGAGAACTTAGACAACAATGCGGACACTAAGAGAGACTTACATAGATATATAATCTACATAGGAAGTAGAAAGTAGAAAAAGACAAGATCTCCAAGTAAATTGGGAGCATGGGTACCTTGGGGGAGGTTTGAAGTGGGGAAGGGAGAGGCAGGGAGGGGAGCCGAGAAAAATGTAGAGTTTTTTCTATATATATCAATTAAAAAAAAGTGTACCACTGACCAAACAAGTGGACATTTCTTCCTTCAGGATATTAAAATTCTGCAACAAGGAGACAGACAAAACTACAGATGCATAATAAATAAAAAAAACTGTGTATTAGGCGATAAGATCATAGGCAGAGAATCAGAGTATGAGGGACTTGGCAGTATGTGTGGGTGGGCTGTATTTTCCTCCTTTGTAGAACTGTGGAGATTATACAGATTTTTACATGTTTGGAATGGCATTTGGCATACAAAGCTTAGAGAGTGTTGTTACTTTCCCCTACCATATTGAGCAGGCTACTGTAGCTACAAAAATGATGAAATTTGCCCATGTAACCCTAAGAGCAAGGAAGTAAGCTACGTCCAGGATTTTCATCATATGTCCATATTCAACTTACTTTCAGAAGAACTTCTATGTGGGCCAGAAGACAGAGAGCACAAAGATGGCATAGCCTACCTCTGGGACACATATTCTTGTACCTGAATATACCATACATCAGAAACAGATATTTTAAATGGAACTTGGCTTAACATTACTGGGGTCATAGATCAGACAAAGCAATACACAAACTGTTCTTGCCTGTAGCTCCAGCCAGCTCTTGTAGCCTTTTTATATAATAGCCTTCATATAATAACTGATCTCCATTTACATCATAGTAGATGAACAACGGATTAAAAATACAAAATAATTCTATTTGGTGAAGTTCTATAGGATTTAATAAAATAAGCCCTCACTGAGTACACATGGTGCTGTGATTGTATATGCTCAGCTACTTGGGAAATTGAGCGTGGAGCTCACTTGAGCCCAGAAATTTAAGGACAGCCTGGGAAGCAGGAAGACACCATCCCAGAAGCAGTCATTATATTTTCTCTCAGTGGGCTGAGATTACAGAGTGTCTACAGTGCTTGACCAGCCTGAGCAAGTCCCTAGGACTACTAGTATTTTTTCCTTAAGCAAAATAACATTATCTTATAAAAATGCAAACCTGACCACACCTAGGTCAGAGGGGGATTTTAAAGTCTTTTAATAAGAAGATGGAACTCAGGAAACTTATGAGAAGTCAGGAAAGCGATAAAGGAAGAGAGTTCAGCCAAAATCCTAGAGATTTCCACATTATTCTTCAAGTCATTTATCAGACAACTATTTGTTTGGGTTATAAGTAACAGTATGGTTAAAACACATAAAGGGGCCAAGTTCAGATTTGTTCCCATGACCTCCTAGTCTAGAAAACCCTGAATTAATTAAGAAGGAAATTTGAGGTTGAGGGGTTGGGATTTAACTCAGTGGGAGAGCACTTGCCTATGAAGTACAAGGGCTTGAGTTAAATCCGGAGCACTTGGAAAAGAGAAAGATAAAACCAAAAGGAAAGAAAAAAAATGAAGAGAGGCAGATGGCTTTCTGCAAGTTTGAGACCAGCCTGGTAAACAGAGGGAGTTCCAGGACAGTCAATGATAGACAGTGAAACCTTGTCTTGAAAATCCAAAGCAAGCAAGCAAACAAACAAACAACAACAAAACCCCAAGATGAAAAAGAAAACAATGTAAATAACAGAGATCATTGGAAACATACATGACTCAAAGAGAGCAAGCTCTACAAATTTTCCTTGTGATTCAGGACAAGTAGCATCACGATCAGGATAATGATTCCTAGAGCCCTTATTACAGGTGAAATAGCAGATACGATAAACGGTCATGATGACATGCATGCTCATGAACTTAAAACCAGAAGAGTTAACATTTGTTCTCCAGAAGAAAGCAATGACTAGATCTGATGAGGTATGAACAGAAATTGGAATTGATGCTTCGAGGAAAAGGAAGCCTGTCAAAAACAGATTTTCCATGAGAAAATGTAAACAAAGAATCTACATCAGATCCTGTTGGTGATTCCATTTACGGCTGAGTTACTGCAGCTCAGCTTGAAATCAGTTTATAAAGGACATATGTCCAAAGCTGTTTGAAGATGCTTAAATGTATGAGTGTTGTATAATCATTCAATACCACTAATCAACAACATCATATAAAAATTGTAACTTAAATTTACCCAAATACTCCCTAAACCCGGTGAGAACATAACACAATGAGTTGCTTCTACTTGTTTTCATTTCGAAATTGGGTTGTAAAAGTTCCGGGTTGTGTATTAGGTACTAACTGCTCTCCAGTTCTAGAGGACAGAAGTCATAAGTTCAGATGTTGCAAGTCCATCATCCTCTCACTGATGCCTCCAGGGGAGGATCCTTCCATTTCTCCAAGTTTCTGGAAGGCGGAGCTTTCCTGACATCTGCCTTCATATTCACAAGGTTCTTGTAAGAAGGCAGATCGTAAGAATCAGGGACTTGAGGACTTTCAGTATGACTTCATCTTAATGAGTTGTAGCTGCAGCAACCCTACCTCCAATACCTGTGCTGAATTTTAGGACTCCAACAGATCTTTCTCAAAGAAAGATAGAAACAATTTGTAATGAAATTACAACCATCCACAATAGCTGTTTGATTTATATTATTAATCTACAATTTTTAATTTTTTATTTATATTATTAATCCAGAATTTTTTATTAAAACAATTAACCTTTCATTTTATGTACCAACCCCAGTTCCTCCTCCACTCCTTTTCCCGGCCCCCCAATACCCTCTCTCATCCTCCATCCACTCCTCAGGGGCATAAGGCCTTTCCTTGAGGAGTCAACAAGGTCTAGCGTACCAACCTGAGGCAGAACCAAGCACACACTCCACTCACTCCCCCATAGCAAGGCCAAGCACGGTATCCCACCATAGGGAATGGGCTCCAAAAAGCCAGTTCATACACTCAGGATAAGTGCTGGTCCCACTGCCAGGCTCCCCTGCCCCAACAGATCAAGCCATCTAACTGTCATCCACATTCAGAGGGTTTCGCTCAGTCCATGCAGGCTCCCTAGCTGTCAGTCCAGAGTCCGTGAGCTCCCACTAGCTCAAGTCAGCTGTCTCTGTGGTTTTCCCAATCATGTTCTTGACCCCACCTTGTTCATATGATCCCTCCTCCCTCTCTTCAACTGAACTACAGGTGCTCAGCCCAGTGCTCAGAAACAGAAATTAATAGCCTGTAAAAAATTTGTGTGTCTGCGTGCATGTACGCATGCAGTTGTATATGTATGTGTGGAGGGCAGAGGTTGACACTGAATATCTTCTATTGCTCTTTACCTTATTATGTGAAACAAGGTCTCTCACTGAACCAGTAACTTACCAACTAGTTACACTGTTGGCCAATTAAGATCTCTTTTTAGATAAAACACTAAGGTCCTAATACAGACATTTAGTTTTAGTGATGTGTTATTAATAACTTATGAATAACACCTCTTCTATTGGTTGTATAAAGTTTATCTAGAGTGGAATACTGATCTCTATTTGTTACTTTTACTCCAGATTATCTTCTATTGAAAACAGTTTTTCTACCTAACCCATGTCCCCTCTTGCTTAGGCCCAGTATTTCTGCAGATGTTTTACTGATGACAAGGTATATCGTGATGATATAACCAATTTTGAATATTACAGAACCTTGTTTGGAAGCCCAGATACACGCTTTTACTTCTCATTCTTTGTTTTCTATGTATTCTAGCCACTCTTGTGGGCCCTGGGAACACAGCAACAGCAGACATGACAGCCATGGTTCCTACTTTCCTAGTGTTCTCCTTATCATAAGAGAGGCAGAAGTTAATATATGTGAATATATGATGATATAATTTTGGGTGATTATAGTGAAAATACAGAAAAATGAAGCAAGGCAAGAGGTTATCAAGTGAAAGGATAGAGAAGACACCTTAAAGGGTGTGTTGAGGAGCACTGTGGACATGTGAGTTCTAAGAGGGAAGAACAGTGAAGGAAGGAGAGAAGCTGCAGGCAGGGGAGAAGCTGCAGGCAGAGGAGAAGCTACAGGCAGAGGAGAAGGTTGTACAAAGGCCCCAAGGCAGGACATAAATGGTTATAGATCACGTGTTACTCTGCAACATCTTATTTTCATTTTATTATAGAGACAATGGCATGGCAATCTTTGTTATGTTTATAGTTGCATCTTATTCTATGATAGTCATGTTCTGTGATCTATTTACTAGTCTTTTATTGATAAGACATATAGGTTGTTGCTAATTTTTTGTTGTTGGTTGCAGAAAGTAAAGGACAACAGAGAGTCAGCACAGCATGGTGCAGTCAAGAGATCAGAGCCAGAAACAACTCATTTTCTTTCTTTTCTTGAATTATGTCCATATCTGTGCTATTGACTGCTTAAGCCCTAAAGACAAAGTGGAAAACAGGATAGTCAAAGTGGTGGATATTGCAATAATCATAAATTCTAACTGAATGTCCCAGGGCCTACACAAAATGAAATAAAAAGAAAACAAAAGCAATTTTATTTCAGAGAAATTTCTTACAAATGACTTAGAATTAAAAAGTCTTCATTTTCTAATACTTCTTAGTTATACTTGCTGACTCAAGTATTATACTTGAGTACTGATAAGTAACTCAAATGCATACAACATTTCTGTGGGAATATGTATTTTCCTTTCCTCTAATGTCGTATACACATCCTCTACTATACAGAAAAAGTTACAGAGTCTTGCCTTCAGTAAAATATCCTCTGAAATCCAGAGCATGCAGGGACATGGGTTAGATAGAAAAGTATTTCCAATAAAAGATAAGCTGGCATAAAACTAAAAAGTAAAGATCAAGATTTCCACACAAGGATGCAAATAGATCCATATCTATCCCCGTGCATAAAACTCAAGTCCAAATGGATCAAAGACCTCAACATAACACAAACCACACTGAACCTCATAAAAAAGAAAGTGGGAAATATACTTGAGCACATTGGCACAGGAAAACACTTCTTAAATATAACACCAGTAGCACAGACACTGAGAGCAACAATTAATAAATGGGACTTCCTGAAACTGAGAAGCATTTGTAAAGTGAAGGACATGATCAATAAGACTAAACAATAGCCTACAGAATGGGAAAAGATCTTCACCAGTCCCATATCAGACATAGGACTGATCTCTAAAATATACAAAGAACTCAAGAAACTTGACATCAAAGAAAAAAAAACAAATAAGCTAATAAAATATGGGGTACAGACCTAAACAGAGAGCTCTCAACAGATGAATCTCAAATGACTGAAAAAACCTAAAGAAATATTCAACATCCTTAGCCATAAGAGAAATGCAAATCAAAACAACTCTGAGATTCCATCTTATACCTGTAAGAATGGCCAAGATCAAAAACACTGACGACAGCTTATGCTGGAGAGGATGTGGGATAAGGCGAACACTCCTCCACTGCTGGTGGGAGTGCAAACTTGTACAGCTGCTTTGGAAATCGGTGTGGCAATTTTCTCAGAAAATTTGGAAACAATCTACCTCAAGACTCAGCAATACCACTTTTGGGTATATACCTAAAGGATGCTCAATCATACCACAAGGACATATGCTCAACTATGTTCATAGCAGCATTATTTGTAATAGCCAGAACCTAGAAACAACTTAGATGCCCCTCAGCCAAAGGATGGATAAAGAAAATGATGGTACCTTTACACAATGGAGTATTTAATCATTTGTAAAAAAAATAATGAAATCTTAAAATCTGCAGGGAAATGTATGGATCTAGAAAAAAAACCATACTGAGTGAGGTAACCCAGACCCAGAAAGACAAATATAACATCTACTCACTCATAAGTGACTTTTAGACATAAAGCAAAGAAAAACCAGCCTATAGCCCATGATCCCAGCGAATCTAGACAACAAAGAGGATCCTAAGAGAGATATTCATGAATCTACATAGGAAGGAGACAAGGACAAGATCTTCTGAGTAAATAGGAAGTGTGGAGGCATGAGAGAGGATAGAAGGGGAGGGGGCAGAAGAGAGGGGAGCAGAGAAATATGTATAGCTCTATAAAAACAATAAAAAACAAAACAAGCATTTCTACTTAAACTCTATATGGGCAATAGAAGAGATATTATCCTTAGTTTATTAACAGCATATCGCTAAACATTTTCTACACTGTTTTAGCATGCATTGTTTTCTAGTTCATGTTCACATAAAAGGTACAGATGAATGTGTATTTCTTTCACAATGTTTCCTATAACTATATACACTTAGCATCTTTTCTAAGAGAGTTTCTTGAAGCACTGATATCCAACGCTGAAGACACAGAATAGTCAAGTAGGACAGTACATAGTATTTCCTTGATTTACTGTGTCAAATCTTAAAGTAAGTTTACCATGAGCTTAAACAAAGCTATATTAGACTCAGTAAATGACTGAGATAGTTACAGATTCTGCCTCATTCACTTAGGAAACCTAGATTGATAGTCTACTGGTCAGTCAATGTGTTGGGGAGAAGGAAACAAAGCACACAGATGAGGCCTCCAGCCCCTATAATGCAGTGGGAACGATATAGCCATTAGCAAGCCAATAGAAGACACATTACCGATTGCAACATTTTAGCTCTGTGCTCTGAATTAATTCAAACAGGTTGCTACATCCAAAACCATAAATTGGGTAGCTGAAAAATAAAAATATATTTTTTATAATTCTGGGGAATGGGAAGCCCAATCAAGGTGTCAGCGGTTTTGTTTCTATTGAGACCAATGATGTTGAAAGCTATCAGTGAACTCTTGTTGATTTCTGTTATTTCGTTGTTATGGTGTGGGGTTTTCCCCCCTCTTTTGATTGCTGGTCTGAGATTTACTCCTTTTTTTCTTGGGTATGATTAACCTCTTCAGTTTGAAGTTTTCCTTCTGACTCCTCCTAGAGATCTGGATTTGTAAATTTGGTTTTGACATGGAGTGCTTTTCTTTCTACTCTATTGTCATTGACAGTTTTGTTGGGTCTAGTAGTATGGGCATATCAATGAATGTAAGCAAAAGTGAATGCACATATAAGCATTTTTCTATGCTAGTTATCAGTGGATTTGTGCATTAATTTACATTTTTCCATTTTGTTGATTCTTTGTGGATTTCACACCATAGATTCTGATTCCACCAGGCCCCTGGAAACTACAGAACCCTCAGTGGCAACTGCAGCCACGGACACCACTCAAGACACAGCCTCCCCAGGGCCACAGACCCAGACATGGGCTTAGGAAGCAGCCTGTGCCCTGACATCCCCATGTCTCCAAGTGACAGCACTGACCACCCTGATCAACTTGGCCCTGCACGTGACACCATCTGACACCGACATGGTTCAAGGTGACCGACCAGGCCCTGGTCATCCTCATGACCCTCAATGACAACCGGAGCCCTGAACATCAATTCAGACCCTGGCTGCTGCAGGGCCACAGACCCAGACAGGGCCCTCTGCAGCAGCCCTGGTCCTGATGACACCATGGCCTTGGGTGACAGCACAGACCACTCAGATCAGGATGTCTTTAGTGGGAACATGGCCTTCAGGTACCCTCCTGGCCACAGGTTAGGCCCAGACCCTGGAACATCTCTATGGCCTTTGGTTCCAACATGGACCATGAACATCAAGACAGACTCTGGCTGTGGAATTTAACATTAATACTTTGGACTGCCTCAATTTTGCCTATTGCTCTAGTAATGGTCTTTTACTAAATCATTACTTTCCTGTGTAGGATCCATCCAGGGCCATGTAGTCTAGCAGTTCACTTTGTGTCTAGAGTCTTTAGTTTAGAAGAGTTCTCTAGTCTTTCTTTTTTCATGACATTTTGAAATAACTAAGAGTTTAAAAAGTTATTGAATTTAATTTAGCTGTTTTGTGTACTGTGTGGGTACGCACAAGAGTTAGTTCTCTCCCTCTATTATGAAGGCCCCCAGGATTCAACCTGGGTTGTCAAGCTTGGTGGCACTGCTTTCCTTTTCCCACTGGATCACCCTGCTGGCTCAGCCAATAGCCTTTAAGATACCAGCCCACTTGGGCATGGTCTCTTTGGTTTGAAAATAGCAGCGGGAGCCATGCACTTCCTCCCTTGCTTTGGACTCTGCTTCCAGCTATCAGACTCTTTTCCTGGTCTTGCAGAGGGCTGTTGTCTAGGATGGTGATCTGTAAGTTTTTCCTTTAAATAAATAATCCTTTTATTAATCATAATTCAAAACTGGTGTGGGATTGTTTGGTGACTTACTCCATTATCTGGTGTCCAACGTTTGGTTTTAGAACCACCCCCCCACCGACCAGCTCGGCTGCCTACTGCCAGCGTGGCTTGGCTCGATCCCTCCCTCAGCCGTGGCCTGTATATGGAGCCAGCAGTAAACTCCATGCCTTGCGGGATCCACGGGCCCAGACAGTCTCTGCCAGCCTGGTTTGATCTTCTCTGAGTGGTTTTTAAATCCCCCCTTGCAGCCAGTGCTTAGGCAGCGTGAGTCAGAGCACAAGCGTTTGCCAACCATTGTAAACCCCCTGAGGCAAAAACTTCCTGTGATTTCCTGGCTCAAATAGACACACTGTCTGATGGAGTGGAGCACTGCCACAACAGCTGTGTCACGACCCCCTGCATCGGGTCAGAGCAGAGCACCAGGGCGGGTGCCTGGGGTGGGCTGCGTTGTTTATCAGCCACTAGACGCTCCCTGGGTTTTTGTGCTCTGTCCCTGAACTCTGGGTTTTCTCCATCTGTGTACTACATCTAACCTTTCAAGTAAGATTTTAAAACAGGATTTGTTGTGACACCATTGCATCGGTTCCAGTCACAACTCAGAAACAGCACCATCTACTGGTTAACAGGTAAAATGAAAGGTTTTGTTTTTAATGGGACTTTTGATACCACTATGGAAGAAAGCACAAGAGGCCTATATGCCTATGGAGATACCTCAATTTAATGGTTATTAGGTTTCAGTTTTCTTCTTCATATTATATCATTATGGAAGTACATGGCATTAGTTGATAGGATTAATAGCATGATAGGCAAAATTGACTCCATATCTCAGGGTACTAGGAACTTATGTGAGAGGGTCCAGGCTGTTGAATTTGACATTCAGAAGTTATCACAGAGTTTTGATAAGGTAACAGACAGAATATACCTCCAGGATGGCAATTTATACGATGTTCAGGAGCATTTCAAGGAGGAGATCTTTTCGTTGAAAGGAAACATTAAGACCTTGGAATCGCAGGTGCAGAATGGGAACCAGAAAATTGATACCGTAGGGAAATCACTAGAAACATTTGCAGGTCAGGAGATTCAGGTTTTACGAGAGATTATGATTAAGAGATTTGAAATGATTGAGGAAATTATTGGAGCTGATAAACAGGGTGAGAAGACACAAGGGCAGGATACACTGTCACCACCAGCTGTCAGAACTGGTTTACCCAGGATTTTAGTGACATACCCTGTAATTTATTCTGACAAAGCCTCAACTTCTAAAGGCTCAAAGGGAGCCAAAGAAGGTAGATGGACGCCGATAGGAATGAATGGTCTAAAGGAAATTAAGCACGCCGTCATTACTTATGGCTTGCACTTTACATTTGTTAAGGAAATTATAAGAACTTGGGCTTCTAATGTCAGGGCTATGCCCCATGATTTCCCACAGTTAGCATCTGTGGTGTTAGAAGATGGACCTTTCTTGATGTTTGGAGTTTATTTCAGAGAAGAATCCAAACATATGGAACAGCATGGAAGAGCAAAGGGTGTGGAGGTTTCCCAGGATCAAATTCTTGGTGTAGGAGCTTATGCTGATCCACAGGTCCAAGCTTTTTATGATGAAGAAGTATTGTCCCTATGCCACAAAGCAGCCTTGAATGCTTGGGATAGAATACCAGAACTAGGGAAAAGGATTGAGCCAAATACCAGGGTTAGACAGGGACAGAGAGAAGCCTATACTGACTTTTTGCAAAGATTAATTAAGGCTCTGAACATAGCAGTAACAGACCCAGAAGCTAGATGAATAGTCTTGAATTGCTGGCTTTTGAAAACGCAAACTTAGAATGCAAAAAGATAATTGGGCCTTTAAAGTCTAGATCAGCGCCTATGGATGAATGGATTCAGCAAACCATGAATTTTCAGACATTTAACTATGATGATGAATCTTGGGTAGGGGAAGTTATTTCCAAAGCAATGAGGGAACATCAACATGCCACATGTTTTCATTGTGATAAATTAGGACACCTGAAAAGGGATTGTAGGCAAGGAATTTCTAGGAATAATACCTCATCTGGGAATGTCAAGAATAGGAAACCTTGGCCCTCAAGTATATGTAAGAGCTGTGGTAAAGGACGACATTGGGCCAATGAATGCAGAGCAACAACAGACAGACAAGGCAACCTGATACCATCAGGAAACTCCCAGAGGCGCCTCTCATAGGCCCCCAAGCCAAAAGTGGCCCAGTCGTTCCCAGTAACCATGGAGGACACGTTATACTAGGAAAATTAAAAAATCTAGAACCTTCTGTGCGAGAACGTAAGTTTCTAAATGATGGCTTAAATTTGGAGGATAAGTCAGAAATTCAAACAGGAAATAAGAAGTATATTTTGGCAAACCTCCATAAATGATCAGAGACCAAAGCTGAGAATATGTATAAATGGAATTGTGATTGTTGGCTTGATAGACACAGGAGCAGATGTGAGTATCATCATTCCAGAATCTTGGCATCCAAATTGGCCTCTTTGAGAGGCAGATGTTTAATTACTAGGAATTGGAACCATATCTCGAGTTAAACAAAGCACGAGATGGGTTGACTGTATTGGGCCAGAAGGTCAAAGAGGAAAGCTAAGGCCATATGTAGCTGATATTGCAATAAATTTATATGGCCATGGCCTGCTACGGCAATGGAATACCCAGATTAACATTTCTGCAGTCCCAGGAACTCATAATTCTGGGAAGAATGTAATAAGGTACTAAACACAAAGGTCACCAGCCATCAAGGCTGTACAAGAACATAAAGCAACTAACAAACTTTTAGAGGTACCAACAGTCCTACCTTTAAAATGGCTAACTGAGAAGTCAATATGGGTTAAGCAATGGCCTCTAGCTGAAAATAAGTTGCAGGCTTTAGAACGATTGGTACAGGAGCAATTAGATCCTCAACATATTGAAGAGTCAACTAGCCCTTGGAATTCTCCTGTGTTTGTTGTAAAACAAGAAATCTGGTAAATGGAGAATGGTGACAGATCTAAAGGCTGTCAACCTATGGGCCCTCTACAGTCTGGAATTCCTCTGTCTTCTCTGTTACCAAAAGGATGGCCTCTTATAGTCATTGATTTAAAGGACTGCTTATTCACTATACCTTTACAAGAAAAGGATAGAGAAAAATTCGCCTTCACAGTGCATACTTATAATAACTCTTAGCATCCTAGGAGATACCAGTGGACTGATCTCTCACAGGGAATGCTCAATAGCCCAACCCTGTGTCAATACTTTGTGAGTCAGCCATTGGAAATAATACATAGACAATTCCCTAAGTCTATAATTTACCACTACATGGATGACATTTTGCTATTTGATTTGAACATCGATACTTTAGAAAGAATGTTTGAGGAAGTAAAGATAGTTTTGCCTAAATGGGGTTTACAAGTTGCTCCTGAAAAGATTCAAAGAAGAGATTCTATTAATTACCTAGGTTACAGAATAGGTTTACAGAAAATTAGAACACAAAAGGCACAGATTAGGAGAGACCAATTACAGACTCTTAATGACTTTCAAAGATTGTTAGGAGACATTTCCAGGTTATGACCACCTGTTGGGATAATACCTGATCTAATAATTCATTTAAACAAAACCTTAGATGGTGATAAAGATTTGAATAGTGCCAGAGAATTAACAGCTGAAGCAGAAAAGGTACTGACAATGGTTGAGGAATAATTACAGGAGGCACATGTGGATAGGGTGAGTCCAAATCTTAGTTGTATTCTAGTCATATTGCCTTCCAGAATTTCTCCCACATGAATTTTAATGCAGAGGGAAGATATTATTTTAGAATGGATCTTTTTACCACACAAACCAAGTAAAAAATTAAAAACTTATGTAGAAAAGGTCTCTGAATTAATTATAAAAGGTAAACTTAGACTTCATCAACTAGCGGGTATAGAACCAGCAGAAATTATAGTGCCTTTCACTACTGATGAAATAAAAAAGTTATGGGAAGACAGTGAACCATGGCAAAGGGCTTGTGCTAATTTTTTGGGAGAAATTAATAGCAACTATCCCAAAAGTGATAGACTTAACCTTATTAAGAGAACTTCTTGGATTCTTCCTCGGATTGTACGTGATACTCCAGTAACTGGAGCCCGTACATTTTATACTGATGCTAATAAATCAGGAAAGGTGGGTTACAAATCAGATGAATTGAGTAACGTGGAACAAAGCCCTTATATGCCATTCTTATGGTGCTAAGAAATTTTAAAGAACCTTTTAATATAGTTATTGATTCACAATATGCAGAAAGAGTTGTCTTGCATATTGAAACTGCTGAATTTATACCAGATGATACAGAATTGACTTCATTATTCATCCAGGTACAAGGCATAATCAGGAATAGGCTTTCTTCGATGCACATTACACACATCCAATCCTATATGGGTCTGCCAGGTCCTCTAGCACAAGATAATGCAGAAACTGATCAATTATTGATTGGAAGCATGTTGCAGGCCTCATCATTTCATAAAAAACATCATGTCAATAGCAAAGGTTTAAAGAAAGAGTTTTCTATTACATGGAAACAAGCTAAGGAGATTATAAAGAGATGCCCTACTTGCTCTTTATATAACCAAACACCGCTACCTACATAGACCAACCCGAAGGGTACTCAAAGGAATTAAATCTGGCAGATGGATGTGTTCCACTTTGCAGAATTTGGAAAATTAAAATACGTACATCACACCATTGACACTTATTCAGGCTTTCAATGGGCAACTGCTTTAAGCTCAGAAAAAGCTGATTATGTAATCACACATTTATTAGAAGTTATGGCCATCATGGGTATACCTGCACAAGTAAAAACAGATAATGGTTCAGCTTATGTCTCTAGGAAAATGAAATGGTTTTTTACTTATTATAATATTAAGCATGTTACAGGTATACCACACAATCCTACAGGTCAAGAAGTCATAGAAAGATCAAATCAAACTATAAAAGTTATGTTAAATAAACAGAAAGGGGTGGAAAATGCCTCCAGAAATAGATTACATAATGCCTTATTAACCTTGAATCTTCTTAATGCTAATGAGAAAGGAACAACAGCGGCATAAAGACATTGGATAATGGAAAAGTCTGCTGAACTAAATCAACCAGTTTATTTCAAGAATGTGCTGACCTCGCAATGGAAGCCAGGAGATGTGCTGTGTTGGGGAAGGGGTTTTGCTCTTGTTTCCACAGGAGAAGAAAAATTGTGGATACCATCAAAATTAATAAAGGTTCAATTAGAAGAGGAGAAACCTCTTGGAAAGGAGAAATGACAACTCATCCCCAATGATGATAATCATACAGGTGGTATGAAAAACATATAGGATGGGGGCAGGGTTCTGTTCTTGTCTTTGCATGAAAACACTCATCTTCAAAAAATTTAAGGGACTCTGGATATTTGAATACTGACAGATGGAAAAGATTACTACCCAATATGGATCACCAAGAAAATCGAATAGGTTCCATATGTAACAATGTTTATATATATATTTTTATTCATATTCATAAGTATATAGAGCTGGTTTTGGAGTTGGACTTTGGCTCAGTCCCTCTCTAATTCCAAGCCTGACGTTTAGAGAAAAACCCAGAGTTTCTATAGTTTCTGTCTCATGTCAGGATCCATGATATGGGACAGAAGGAAAAAAGAATTTAGAAAACATCTTTGATTTTCTTCATATCTATCATGCCTATCATTGAATATATATGTCTGTATATATCTATATAATTAATGTTTAAGTTTCCCACAATGAATTTTCCTGCAGTAATCTTTGAAGTTTCAAGGAAGAAGATGGGGCCTCATAACAACTCCACCTGGTTGATATGATGTCATGATACTGATAGCGCTACTACAAGACCTGTTTTGGTTACCAGCTACACAAGATGGTTCCACCTTGGTTAGCTGAAATGGTGCACATCTTTTACAACATTCTGGCCAGACCTCCACAAAATACTCAGAGACTGTTTGCAATCTTACCAGACATTGATCTTGAAACTTAACCATCATTTTACTTTCACAGGATTCCCCTAGAAAGAATGTTGCCCCCATGACAGCTGGAAGTAATTCTAGAGGACGATGTCTCCTCTCCCAGCAAAGTTTGTCCTCTGGTTTAGGGACATCATTTAGGGGTTGATTATAATTGGTATACGGTTGAGGGTTGGGGAAGAATTTTATAAGCTCAGGGATCTTTTGGGGTAAAAAAAAGAGGGAAAATTGCATGATGGGATAATAGATTGGTATTTGTGAGTTATTGTTTATAGATAACTACATTGGCATAGATTCTTGTATATTGATACAAAGTTAAATTATATTGACTGTTGTATGCATGCATGCTTCTACCTCTGTTTAAAACATTTTTTATGTATTGATATATATTTACCATATTGCAGTATACATTTTTACCTCTGATTAAGATACTTATATATTGTTTATGTATTGATATATATATTTACCATATTGCAGTGTATACTTTTACATTGTTTACATTTGGAGGTCATTGTCCTCATTTATTGCACAATTGTCTTAGTCTTTAAGTTAGATAGGTATTAAGAATTATAGATTAATAGTCATCTATGTTTGTCATATTTATAGTTAGACTAATCAGGATTTTTAGATACATAGAGATTACATTCTGTATAAATAGATAATCTTCAACCTCTTCAAAGAGTTGTAGAAAATGGCATTTAATCTAACTTAGAGTTGTGTGGTAGTGAGACACAATTGCTCCTGACAACACCGATCTATTCCTGAGAGACTGTTGAGCTCCAAAGACACTGCACTTGGAGCTTGTCTTCTTCTTGGCAAAACCGACAACTGGGCAAGGAATTGCCTATACCTCAACTACTGACAAAATACATAGTATCCAGAAATGGATAAACAGAACTGTCAAATCTTGCCAAGACAGGGTAAGATGGTTTTGAAAAATTCCTTACCTTTAAAAATAATCTGTCAGTTATTCTAGGCCTTAACCAAAGTTGGTTGCTTCAACGCTGCAAACATGACTTTGGGTGATTGCCCAGGTAGCCAGTTGTCTCTGTGATTTGTTGCATGTTTTGGAAGTTGTTTGATTGCACTTCCTAATTGCTCAGGTAACATTATTTCCCTTCTCGGATCTTCAATGGTGTTGACGACTAGATAAACGTAGTTACTTTCCTCTCATGACTTGGCCAAGTTATTTATTATACAAGACTTAAACTAATTAGAATAGTATATTTGTTCTTATTGTATATAATTCTGTAGTAGGTTTAGAACTCTCTTACTTAAACAAAATGGGGAGGTGCTGTGGGAGCTCCTTCTGCTCCTTCAGCTAATAGCCTTTAAGATACCAGCCCACTCGGGCGTGGTCTCTTTGGTTTGAAAAAAGCAGTGGGAGTTGTGCACTCCCTCCCTTATTTTGGACTCAGCTTCCGGCTACCAGACTCTTTTCCTAGTCTTGCAGAGGGCTGTTGTCTAGGACAGTGATCTGTAAGTTTTTTTCTTTAAATAAATAACCCTATTCTTAATCATAATTCCAAACTGGTGTGGGATTGTTTTGTGACTTACTCCATTACTCTAGTAATGGTGTTTTACTAAATTGTTACTTTCCTGTGTAGGATCCATCCATCCAGGGCCATGTAGTCTAGCAGTTCTCTTTGTGTCTAGAGTCTTTGGTTTAGAAGAGTTCTCCAGTCTTTCTTTTTTCATGACATTTTGAAATAACTAAGAGTTTAAAAAGTTATTGAATTTAATTTAGCTGTTTTGTGTATTGTGTGGGTACACACAAGAGTTAGTTCCCTCCCTCTATTACAAAGGTCCCCAGGATTGAACCTGGGTTGACAAACTTGGTGGCACTGCTTTCATTTTCCACAAAGAGTGATATGATTCTTCCAACAAGGCTATAACTCCTAATAGTGCCACTCCCTAAGAGGGCCATTTTCTTTCAAACCACCACAGACATTTATGTGAAAAATGGTTGGTGTAGGAGGTTCTTCTGATCATGTGTTGCTTTCATTGGTTAATGAATAAAGAAACTGCTTTGGGCCTGATAGGGCAGAACTTAGGTAGGTGGAGAAGACAGAACTGAATGCTGGGAAGAAGGGCAGAGGGAGAGAAGCCATGGATCCTCTGCCTGAGATGGACGCCGGTTAGAATCTCCAGTAAGCCACAGCCATGTGGCGATACACAGATTAATGGACATGGATTAAACTAATATGTAAGAGTTAGCCAATAAGAAATTAGAGCTAATGGCCAAGCAGTGTTTTAATTAATACAGTTTCTGTGTGGTTATCTTGGGGCTAAGCAAGCTGGGTGGGAACAAACAAGCGGACTCCCTCTCCTTACAACAAATGGTGGTACTTCTTTTTAGCCTACTCTGATACCTTTATATAAACATTTGATCCATGAAAATATGGGTAGAAATCAGAGACGGCTCTCATACTTTAAATAGAACTGCCAGGAGGAACTTTGTTGCCTCCATTTTCCTTCAGAAAAGAGCAGGCCTCCCAATGATATCAACATGGCATAACAAATTCAATAAGCCTAGACACAAACCCTTTTATAGACTAGGTAAGACAACCTAGTAGGAGGAAAAAGGTTCTGAGAGTGGGCAAGAGTCAGAGACACCCCATTTCCATTGCTAGGAGTCCAACATTAACCCATGCAGGCTCTGATTGCCTCTTCAGTCTCTGTGAGCCCCTATCAGCCCAGCTTATTTGATTCTTTGGGCCATGATCTCCTGGAGTCCTTGACCCCTTTGACTCTAGCAATCCCTCCACCTAATGTTCCATTGATCAATGTGTCTATTTTTAATGCCAATACAAAGTGGTTTTTATTACTATTGCTCTGTAGTATTGCTTGAAATAAAGGATGGTGATAACCTCCAGCAGTTCTTTTACTGCTCAGGATTGTTTTAGCTATCATGGGTTTTGTTTGTTTGTTTGTTTGTTTTTCTATATGAAATTGAGTATTGTCCTCTCAAGATCTACAAAGAATTGTGTTGGATTTTTGATGGGGATTACATTGAATCTGTAGATTGCTTTTGGTTATTTGCCATTTTTACTATGCTAATCCTACCAACCCATGAATTGGAAAGAGACCTTTCCATTTTATGACAGCTTCCTCAATTTCTTTTTTCAGACTTGAAGTTTTTGTCATACAAATTACAAATCTTTCCCTTGCTTGGTTAGAGTTATTCCAAGATTTTTTTTTTTAACCATCTGTAGCTATTGTAAAGGGTGTTTTTCCCTGATTTCTTTTTCAGTCTGTTTGTCATTTGTATACAGGAGGGCCACTGATTTTTTTGAGTTAATCTTGCATCCAGTCACATCAGTGAAAGTGTTTATCATCTGTAAGAGTTTGCTGGTAGAATTTTTGGGGTCACTTGTGCATATTACTATATCATATGCAAATAGCAATACTTTGACTTCTTCCTTTTTGATTTGTATCCCCTTGATCTCCTTCATTTGTCTTACTGCTCTAGCTAAAATTGCAAGTGCTGTATTGACTAGATATGGAGAGACTGGGCAACCGTTCTGTTCCTCATTTTAGTGAAATTACTTTGAGTTTCTCTCCATTTAATTTGATGTTGGCAATCAGCTTGCTGTAAATTGCCTTTATTATGTTTAAGTATATCCCTTGTATTCATGCTTTCTCCAAGACTTTTACCTGAAGGGGTGTTGGATTTTTTCAAAGGATTTTTCAACACCCAATGAGATGATCATGTAGTTCTTTCACTTTCAGTTTGTTTATATGGTGGATTACATTGATAGATTTTTGTATGTTGAACCATCCCTGCATCTCTGGGATGATGACTACTTTATCATAGTGAATCATCTTTTTGATGTGGTCTTGGATTCAGTTTGTGAGTATTTATTTGAGTATTTTTGCATGTACATTCATGGGGGAAATTCGTCTGTAATGATAAAAGATCTTTGTTGAGTCTGTGTGGTTTGGGTATCAGGGTGATCATGGCCTCATAAAATGGATTTAGCAATGTTCTTTCTGTTTCTATTTTATGGAATAATTTGAGGAGTATTGGATGTCAACTATAACAAAAAACAACTGAAAAGCAGGGGGTGTCTGCCCAACAAAACTGAGAGAGTTGGGGAGGACTGCGGCCACTGGCCCACTTAGTCATTCATCTTTTATTTATCCATTCAGGAAGTTTACAATGACCATTTCATAAAGTGCCAGACTGGATTGCATGAGATACTTTTTCATTATCAGAAATAATCTGTGTCCTCCCTTAGTTGGCAAATTAATAAGAGGAGGTATCAAACAACTACAATTATAGCAAGCGCTAAAATGAAGGGTGTGATATGCACTACAAATGTATAAGAGCAGAAGGGCCTAGCCTGGTAGTCACTCAAAGGGTATCCTAGGGAATGTGACTTTCAAGTTGAGATAAAGATGAGAAGGTGGCTAGTAAGGCTGAACTGGGGAAAAAGGGTACTAGCAGAGAGAAGCTCAGACAAAACAAAAGTAACCCCAAGGGGATTTGCTGAGTATAGAATCGAAAGCTTAACAGTAGCCAGAGGAGTGGAAGAAAGAGCAAAGTTGATCTCAAAAAGAGAACTCTAGTCTTTATCCAAAAGCACCAATCAACCACTGAGCTGATTTTAATCTTAACCGAGCAGTACTTATCTGATTACTCCAGCCATGATATACAGAGGGACTGGAGGCTCAAAAGTAACTGTGAGAAGAACGAACTAAAGATAAAATGGCCCTCTTTGTACACAGGCATAGAAGAGATAACACAGGACACACCACGTGAAAGATAATGCGAGCAGGAATGCTCTCTGTGCTTATCACAGAGTGGGCTACACAATCTGGATTCACAGGGAAAAGGTCAGGGCTTCCAGAAAAGGTCTAGCCATGTTCAAAGGGAGGAACAAGAGTTTCTCTGTGGGTCCACAGGATCTTTCACCTGTGAGAGAAGATTGTGGAGATGGAGGCTGCCCAAGCCCAATCTCTTTCCCTCTCTCTGCAGTCCTACATACACAGACACACCAAAGACTTCAGTCTGACTGCCTCAGGAATCTACCACCACTATACTTCTTAGAATCTTCTTGACGTTTCTTTGTGTTTTATATCTGACTAATATCCAAATTAAAATCACATCAGGGATGATTTCACCTATAAGATTGTTGCCTACAAATGCTATCAATTAAACAGGAGGAAAAGATGACTGTGAAATTGTATGAAAACTGTAATCATACGTTATTGTGCATAAACGACTCCACTAGCATGCAGCAGAATTTATCTTGGCTTTCTTCCATACTCCAAGGCTCTCTGCTGCCTGCTGGCACCAGGAACACTGCCGGGATTCATTCTTGAGCAGAATTTTTTCCTGACTGAAATTCTATGCTAAAAGCTGTAAAGGAAACTTGCTCCCATTCATTTATTTTGGACTTAGATGCACAGACTGGGAGGTGGCGGTGGGGAGAACAATAGTCCTTTACACTTACACCAGTAAGTTGGTTAAAGGCTAAACAATCCTCACTTGACTTCATGGTCTGAGCTAGAATAGTCAGGAAAATAATTATGCAAAGCAGATCTTCAGCAGGCGGAGAAGGTAACAATGTGTCATGAAGCACATCAGGACATTGCCAAATGCATAATCTTCCAAATTCTAAAAATTCTCAACTCCTCTCTATGGTGAAGTATTATCAATAAAGGCGATGGAATTATATACTCAGAAGTTAAAGTAAATTACACAGTTGACACAGACTTGTTTCTTTAATTTTCACATTTATATGAATGCCCAAATATGGCAGGAAATGAGTATCACATTCCTAAAGATTATTTCATATTCCAAAAATAGTAACACCCATGCAAAATGTACTATTTGAAACACACTATTCCAATATGACTCTCTTACTACTGTTATTGTGACTTTGGATCCTTCAGTGCTATGGTATCCTCTGAAAGTACAAGCTTGATGCCCAGAACTAAATACTAAGAGAAGAAAGGCTCTGTGCAAGACCAGGTCTGTCCTCTCTAGGAAGTCTGTCCTCGTTTTCTCTCTTCTATGGCAGGAAATTTCCTAAACATTTGCACATATTTCTGGAAGACTTTATGAATAATTTCTAAATTTAAAAATTACTTGAATAATAGTAAATTATCAGCTTATTATAACTTCAAAACTTTATTTGTATTAATATTTCAAATTATCCTTGGCCAAAACACTAGTAATCTTAGAAAACAGGGCAATGCTTTAGATTATCCTATGCTTATTTTATTTTCCCAAGTTCAATTCACAGTCTAGAATTAACCACTTTCATATTATTTTGAGGGGATGGGGTTGAAGAGATGATTTTGCAGTTAGAAGTATTTGTTGTTCTTTCAAAAAACCTGGGTTCAGTACCCACATGGTGGCTCACAATCATCTATAACTGCAGTTCTATGGGATGTGATGCCTCTTTTGAACTCTGTAGGCACCAGCCATGCATGTGGTGCACTATATGTATGCAGGCAAAACATTCATAAAAGAAAATATATGTACAAATCTTTGGATTTTTTTTATTTTAGTGGTTATTATGTGTGCATGATATGTGAATACAGGATGCATACCATGGTGTGCATGTGAACATCAGAGGACAAGTTTGGACTTCCACCTCCACATGAGTTTCAGGGACTCAACAGAGATCAGCAGTCTTGAGAGGCAAATGTGTCTACCCTCTAGGTTGTCTCACCAGGTTTAATCATAGTAACTTAATAATATGCATACCAGGATTAGTTTATCCCTCTTGGGTAAGAAATAAAAGGCACCATAGTTTCTTTGAAGTTTTGTAGCTATTATTGGGGAAGTTGAACATAGAAGAAGCTCCCTGCTCACTTTGTCACTACCCCCACTCTCTCTTCGCCTCCATCACCACTTCTAGCTTGATTTTTATCTTGACCCAAACCTATATTTCTCTCTGTAGCTAGCATATATCTAATCACTCTACATATATACATGTTTGGATTGTGCTTCCCTCTTCCTTCCTTCCTTCCTTTCTTCCCTCCCTCCCTCCTTTCCTCCTTTCTTCCTTTCTTTTTTGAATCTTAGAAGCTTCTCAGGGTAAGAGCTGACTTACATTTCCAGTTTACAATACCTTTGAGCACTTTATGCTCACAGTTTCTAAAGCTATAATTATAGAGAATTAGCTCAGTTTATTGTCAAAACCAGAAGAGGAAGAAAGTTCTCACTGCTCCTCAAGAGTCAGACCTCTCTTTCCGGGAGAGTTTAAGCAGCACACAACTATAATAATGAGGACTAATTTCTCTGTCTCTCTTGCAAATGGAAGTTTGCCCCTGGCTCACACACTTTCTAAGCTTTATGATCTTCTCTATACTTATTACTTGGCATGTGCTGCCTTCTGCATGCTAATTGATGCTATCCTGGGAAGAGTAAACCTCGGGAGAATCTTTCTCAGATTCAATTTGTTTCCAAACTAGAAAGGATAAATCAAATAATGAATAACTCCAAACAAGATCAAATAAAACATAACAGATATGTAAGCAATACCTGAGGCTCAATAAAAAAAAAAAGAATATATCTAAAGCAGGGTTTTGTTTTGTTTTGATTTGGGGTTCAATGAATGGGTAGAGGAGGAAAGGACTTTCACTTTTCTCTGGATCATTTGGCAAAATGCAGAAAAGTCAAATACTTCATGTGAGATCTGAAATAGCATGAGACAAAAGTTTGTATGGATATTATAAATGCAATAATTTATTAAATGTTTTTCATGTTGTTATCTGCAACTGCTATAACAAGTTAAAACAAATTTAGTAACTTAGAACAACACAAATTCATCATATACAGCTGTGAGATCAGGAGTCCAGAGGGTTCCAGTGGACTAAACTGGAGGCTGCAGTCTTACAGAGCCTCGAAAGATGAAGCTATTCCCTTGATCTTTCCAGTAAGCTGATGCACATTCTTTGACTAATGGTGCCTTCTTCCCTCTTCAGAGGCGGCAATGGAAGGTAGAATTCTTCACCTATAAAATCACTCTGAGCTCTTCTGCCAGTCTCTTCTACTTTAAAGGAATTTTGCAATACCTCCTCAGGCCCACCAGAAGTAGCCCCACCCTACCTCAAGGTCAGCTGATTGGTGTAGGTCTATCTGCAACTTTAGTTCCCTGTGAAGGTAACAAACTCACAGGTTTTGAGGATTAGGTCACTGCTGTTTTTGGGAGGGGTGAAAGGAACACTATTCTGTTCTGCCTACCCTTTGTGGAATGGAATGCGATTTCCTGATTAGCCTCTCACGCTCTGTGGGTCTGTGCAGGGCAGGAGAGGCTTGCTTTATGCTGTACTTATCAACATTGGCACTCATCAAGGAGTTGCTGAAAATGCTCTGGTTTTAGGATCTCTCAGAGGAGGATGAGGGGAAGGAGAGGCTTGCTTTATGCTGTACTTATCAACATTGGCACTCATCAAGGAGTTGCTGAAAATGCTCTGGTTTTAGGATCTCTCAGAGGAGGATGAGGGGAAGGAATTGTTATTCAAGAAGTTTTATTTTTGTACTCCCAGTTGGAGGATGGAACAAAAATGAGATGATGAGATTAGGAATCAGCTTCTGAGTTTAGGGCTATTCTGATACAGTTTCTTTCATATCCCTTTACAAATATATGTACCATTTACTCCCTATTCCAAGAGACCCCATCTCTTCAGTCTTTTCAAGAACCATACGAAGGGCTTTTGGGTCCTTTTTGTTAATATACCTAAACCCCAGAGTTCAATCAAAACCTGCTTTGTAGGTTATTCAAGCTATTTATACTAACATATGACCATAGGGACATTTCTATTTTAAAAGGAATCTGCTGACAGCAATAAAAATGTAGTCCGCAAATTATTTTTAACTTGGCTAATAGTTGACATTTTGGGCTAATTTTAGCACCTAAGTCTTTTATATAAACTAGACTTTCCTATGCTAAATTTACCTTAAGAACAGACATTTTATTAATTGTGAGATAATTATTAGTTTGCATATTTTAAAATATACTTTACATAAAATAGTATCAAATCTGTCATAAAGGCAGTGTCTAACTCATTAACACAACTAACACTCTCCAAACCACGGAGTCCTACTGCTATAAAATAAGATTTTGGCTGGATTTTAGCTAGTTATTTTAAATCTCTGTTCAAACTAATACTGATGTTTTAATCATTTGTTTTATTCTTTTTCTTAAGTCTTTTGTTATTGCTCATCGTATCCCTAAAGATACCCCCTTGATGCTGCCTAGATTTTAAAGAACATTTCACAGCTGATGTCCCAGCTTTTAATTATAAAGCCTTCCATATGATGATGATTTTTTTTCCTGACTCAATTCATGTAACTTTATTTTAAACCTTACCTCTAACACTCTAACACTCCCAGGACTAATAAAGGCACACATGATCATTAGAGTTAGCCCACTATCGTTTAATATACACATGGGACAGCATAGAAGAGAAGGTTCTCACCATCACATTCCATTTTGCTGGAAGCACTGCGGCCAAGAAATCAACCATCTTTCCCTCCCAGGTTGGCTCAACTCTTGCTTGTAATTTGGTTTTTATATTAAGGGTGTTTTCTCAGCCTAGAATTTGTTTGACTTTCTTTTCCTGTTATAATTTTAGTGTTCTTATTAGGATTTACCTCAAAATTATCTCCTCTGTGAATTCTGAGTCAGTTCTACTATCAATTACAATCATACAAACTTTCTCCCCTGCTTACCCAAAGTCCTTTGCTGTTATCTCTTGGTATATTTATCATGTGGTATTTCAATTATTTCTCTATCTTCTCCACAGTACTCTGTGTTCACTGGGGATGTATGGCATCACATACACAGTATCCTGTGTGCAGTAAAAATGAACAAATATGTTTTGAGTTTATAGTGTCTAGAAAGAATAAATGGTTTGTACCTCCAGTCTTGGGTGTTACTGTGATCGAATGCAGAGCTTTTCTTTTGTGCCAACCACCTGGTCTCAAATAAACACACAAAAACTTATTGTTTACAAAATACTTAGCCTATAGCTCAGGCTTATTATTAACTATCTCTTACAATTTTAATTAACCCATTTTTACTAATCTCATGGCTTTACCCATCCTCTAGCATGTCTTGTTAGCGACTGGCTCGCATCTCTCCCTGACTCTGCCCTTCTTCCTCTCTGTATTTTCAGTTTGGCTTTCCCACCTAGCCTTATCCTGCCTTGCTATAGGCCTAATCAGCTTTATTATCAACCAATGAGAGTAATATGTATTCTTAATGTACAGAAGGATTATCCCACAGCATGTTACGGATGACAACAGTGGCTATGCATATTTAGGTACTCTACTTTTTGTGTTGGAGGTGCAATTCTGGAAAGAAAATTTAATGAACACTCACAGGGAACCACTAGGAAAAGTTACTCCCTTTGGGAGAGGACTGAGCCTGGTCCCTCCCAGTTTGGGGGTTATAAAAATCTTACAATAATGAGGATTACATGTAAGTACACAATATCCTGAATGGGAAGGATTTGGGTCTCATTCTTTTTGAGGAACTAGATAATTTCAAATTGAGCTTCACACACTTCTTAATAACACAACAAAATGCATGACAAACTCTCTTTTTATCATTGTGTTAATTTATCAGCAGGTGCAGTACCTGAAACTCAAGTATGAAACTCTAAAAATATTAAGAGTTACAAAGTTCATTTTAGCAAAGGATCGCTTCCTTCCTGCCTCCTTTTGTTCATCCCTTCAGTGGTATGGACCCTGAAGGCGAGGATTGAAGACTGAAGCTAAGGCCTCTCTTATACCAGGAGAGCACTGTATTATTGAGCTACATCCCCAACCACCAGGACTTAGATTTTAAATCTGTTCTAAATTCAATAGTTGCTTCTACTGAAAGGTACTTACCTCCTAAAGCTATATGTTATGTTTAGATTAGCATATTGTAACTGACATTAAAGCTTTCATAATTGCTTATGTTAGCCTTCAAGGTTTTGCTGGCTACTTTTATGTCAACTTGACCCAAGGCAGAGTCATTGACGGAGGGAGCATCAATGGAGAAAAAAACTTCCGTATGATAGGACTGTAGATAAGCCTGTAGGGTGTTTTCTTAAGTAGTGAATGATGAGAGAGGGCCCAGCCCATTGTGGACCCTGGGCTGGTGGTCCTGGGTTCTATAAGAAAGCAGGCCGAGCAAGCCATGAGGAGCAAGCCAGTAAGCAGCAGTCTAACATGGCCTCTGCATGAGCTCCTGCCTCCAGGTTCCTGCCATATTTGAGTCCCTATCCTGACTTCTATGGTGGACTACAAAGGCTGTGGAAGCACAAGACAAATAAACCCTTCCTCCCCTACTTGCTTTTAGTTATGATATTTCATCTCAGCACTAGAAACCCTAATTAGGACAGGGGTAGAATCATTCATTCAATCAGTGAAGACAATACTGCTTTGGGATCTTTTGGGTGCTATTATTCAGGATACAGATCATAGAAAACAGCAGCAATCACTCTCAGGTTTCTGTATGTTGCTTAAGTATTTCAAGAAATCAGAAAAGCAACATGGCATTGCAGGAAGAACTCTGATGTCAGGTAGAGGGGGTTATATCTATGTTTCACTACGAATTAGTTAAGATAACATACAGAAGCACATTAATCTTTACAACAAAGTGAATTTACTTCTAGTCATGGATACGTTTAGCATAGTATATATCATTTGACAAAAGTTCAATAATTATGAACCTTTCCACTGATAATTGAAGGACTGAATGACAACCTCTGTCCAAATCAGCCTTCACATTTTCAAATAGATATGCATAGAATGTTTGCTTACAAACCAAAGGAAGTTGCAATATAATCTTAGTGTCAATGGTTACACAAAGCAGAGTTTTCAGTTTAAAAATGAAGAGCTATGACAACCAAGGTATTAAATTAGGTATCAAAATATCAGCTTTTCATAGTGAATTAATTTTTATTTGAAAAATGAAGTACCTCAGTGAACTTTCCTTTCAGACAGAAGAGCTCTTTGTCTTTATTTATTTGGTTGTTGTTTTAATTATAAAGTTCTAGTTGTTCTAAAAAGGTTCTTTAACTCTGGGACTGTACTTTTATTTTTGAAAGTTGCTCATATTGTTGTAAGATTATATATGAGGTCTGGCGTTTTAATGAATGGTAGCTAACACAAATTCATGTGGACAATCTTTAAAGGACTTTGGCTACTCATCTACATGCCACACACAGAAAATACTCAAAAATACTTCCCCTTATATGAAATTTCTGAGCCTTATGAATTTGAAATGTTTCAAATACAAAAACCATATTTATGAAGTGGCTTCACTTTTAAATTCAAGTATTATACCATCTAAATCTCTATGGTTCACAGTGACTTTAAAATACCTATATGATGTACCAATGTCTTTACACTGTTACTTTATTAATAATGTGGTAGGTATCTGAAAGCAGCCATTTAATTTAATTTTCAGATTCTGCAAGTGACACTTGGGCACTGCTGCATCACCTCCACTCTTCTTTCCAGATATGATGGCTTTAGTCTGTAATTTATTTTACATCTGTAGGCTTCTTAATGATGGTACATAACATCTGGACCATCTTTATCTTATCTTTTTTAACATTCTGACCGCAGTTTCCCATCCCTTCTCTTCTCCCAGACCCCCTTCCAATTCCCCTCTGCCCCCCCCATCCACTACTACTCAGTTTCTCTCAAGAAAAGGGCAGGCCTCCCATGGATATCAGCCGAAACACGGCATATTAAGTTGCAGTAAGACCTCCCCCTCATACTAAGTTTGGTAGAGGCAACCCAGTATGAAGAAAAAGGTCCCAAAAGCCAGCAAAAGAGTCAGACACAGCCCCTGCCTCCCACTGTTAGGAGTCTCACAAGAAGATCAAGTTGCACAACTGTCACATGTATGCAGAAGGCCTAGGTTAGTCCATGCTCCCTGTTGTTGGTTCAGTCTCAGGGAGTCCCTGGGAGCCCAGATACCCCCATGATACCCCAGATACTCCCCTGTTGTTGGTTCAGTCTCTGGGAGTCCCTGGGAGCCCAGATACCCCCATGATACCCCAGATACTTCCCCGGGAGCCACAAGTACCCCCATGTTACACACACACACACACACACACACACACACACACACATGAGAAACTAAAAGAATGAATTCCATTGTTCTGTCTCTATAAAGCATTTGTAAGTTGTGTCCCTGCTGTTTCTTTGTATGTCATTTTAGTTTCCGAAAGCCTACTCCCCCCTACATGATGCTGTCTAGAAAAATGTCCAAACTGTCCCACAATGGAACATCGTGTGCTCTTCAGCTTAGTAGCCACTACTCAGATGTCACCATTCAGAACATTAAAGGAAGTGAATGTGACTGATGAGCTAAAATTTTTATTTCTCTTAGATTGATATAAAAATAATAGCCACATGAGAATGGTGGCTATTATATTATACAAGTGTAGAATGAACGACTAAGTAGCTGATGTAGTGTGCAAATATGCTTCCTGTTCCCAGGCTCCACCTATTTCTCCAGCTGGTTAGCCCTTATCCAAAGTAGGAACCAAGTCAAATTTCATTTCCTCCATAGAGAATATTCTCATCAGCATGAATGACTTTGTCTTTGAACTCCATGCCCTTAACGCTCTAAAGGAAATCATTAAGTTAGTCTAAAAAAATTTAATTAAAATGTATGTAAGTTTTGGCATAAATAAAAGTAATATTTCTATTTTCTATTAATTGAAAGCTTATAATCCTAAATACTTTATACATCATTTTTTTACTTTATACATCTTGTGTCATATTCATATTACAATTCTAAAATATGAATAATTTCCACTTTAAGTATAAACATTCCTTTAAAATCATTGATTTATTGATTGTGTGTGTGTGTGTGTGTGTAGTGTGTAACATGGAGGTACTTGTGTTGATCAGAGGACAACTTCCTGGAATCATTTTCTTTCATGTTGGTCTTTGGGATTAAAGTCATCCTGAGGCTAGGTGGCAAGCACCTCCCCCTGAGGCGCCATCTTGCCAGCCCATATTTCCTTTTTTATTAGGAAACCGTGACCTAGAGAGGTGAGGTGACCTGCCCAAATGATGGAGCTAGAATCTGCATCAAGTCCATGACTGGTGGGGACCTTGTCAGACTAGGCAGAACCAAATGGGACACTTCAAACTGATGGTTTCTGTAAAATCAAAATAAAACTAATCCTCTCTGAGATGCATCTGTTAACAATCAGAGTTCAGTGGGAATAGAAGATTGTGGGTCAATTTACAAGAATCCAGTTCTATCATAGGTTTACCATCACTTTCTAAAGGACAAGTGGCTCCCTCTAGTGAGAGTTGATGGGAATAACAGGGCTAGCAAATATTTAAAAGTGAAAGTAATGTTTCTTGGTGTGAAACAAACACAGTGCAAGGAATGTGGGTGTGCGGGTGTGTGTGGCATTTTTTTAAACCCAGAACTCAATTTCAGAAGACCTGATATAGACATAGACATCCTGGTCAAGCTTAACCCATAGTGTCTTTTAAGTCTAACTTTGTAACTACGCCATTCATCACAGGGCAAGCCGGTGACTCGTTTGCTATACTAAAATCACCACTACTACAATAACTTTTATGGTAAAATTTTTATATTAAGTCTTTCTATTTATGTATGTTGCTAGGTTATATTGTCTATAAACTTCATTGCAAGAAGGTAAATCATGTTTTGGAAACATTTGTCATACAAAAGATGAGGTTTGTTCTGATAATTTTGGCAAAATACTGAATTTGAGGACCAGGCATAACTACTTGCTTTTCCTCAAAACAGAAAGGAAATGAATGAACCGGTCCCTAAATATTAATCTGTTTGTGGATGAGGAGGGAGAAAATATGTATCATTTGACATTGACTCCGCGTTTATGCTTTTGTGTTAAAGTGACGTCACATTCTGTTCAGAGAGCATCAGAATCAAATGTCTTGGGCTCAAATCATTCCTCTGTCATTTTCTATGCTACTTTGGTAAGCGATTCAGTTTCTCCTTGTCTCAGCTCCACAGGGAGTAAAATGAATGTCCTAACACTTCACAGGATTCTTATAAGAGCCATATGATGTGGCGTTTATGACAGCGGTAGATGCACCAGTAAGGACAATCATTAATTATAACCACAAAGCATCTTGCAGAAAAATAAGAATTCCTAAACAAACCCACAGGGCTTTGTCCCCCAGGAACAGAGATTAGAAGGGAATTGCGTTTTTATTATTGTTTTGAGACGGCGGCGTCTCCCTCTGTAGCCCAGGTTAGCCTAGAGGTCGCGATCCTCCTCCGAAACGACAAGCAAGAACCCGTCCTACGAGGCTAGAATTCATAGTTCTCATTTCTAACAATGGGGGTGGAGGCACTAGGGCAACCGCCTCGGTTAGATACGGACATTTTTGCTCCGAGCTTTTTCGAATGCCAGGCGATATTTTTACCTTCTTACATAACTAGAAAGCGGATGCACTTGTTGGCAGACCTTGAACAACAGCAGGCAGTGTAAAGGCTGTGCAGCCACAACGGCTGCAGCCGAGATTCTTCCAGAAGCCTTGGAATCACCCCCATCACTCCCTTCAGGCTCCTAGGATGACCGAGATGCCTTGCGCAGCAAGCTCTCGCGATCTTTGCGGGCTGCGGCATTGACGTCACCGCCCTGGAGACAGGGAAGGGGTGTAGCGGGAGCTGCGTGCACTCGGAGGGGAGTTGTGTGTGCACCGAGGGTGACACGACCGGACCCGGCATGAGCGGCCCGGAGAGGGACGAGGGGACCCCTGTCTCCCCCAGCCACGGCCTCTGCGATGCTGACAGTGTCCCGGGGAGCCCAGGCCGGCGTCCGCTGCTCGGCGAGGGAAGCTCGGCGACCGTGGTGACAGGTGAGGGCCGAGCGGAGACCGTGGCGAGCCCGGCGCCGCGGGGTGTCGTGGGGCTTGAGCCCCAGCTGGGGGTGACCGCAGCCGGGCAGGGAGAGACTCCGCCTCCCGCCTCGGGTCCCCCGGCCGCCGCGTCCGTGGCTCCGAAAGACGGAGAGACGGCCAAGGCCGACGACATCGCGGTGGCAGCAGCAGTTGAGCCGTCTCGAGTGGCGACGGAAGGAAAGGAGGAGGTGATGGAGGTGGAGCAGAAGCCCCCGGGTGAAGAGATGGAGATGCTGGAGGCGAGTGGAGGGATGAGGGAGGTGGAGGAGGAGGCAGGGCCCTGGCATCTGGGCATAAATCTCCGCATGAACCCCCTGGAGGCCATCCAGCAGGAACTGGACACTGTGAACGCTCAGGCTGACAGGGCCTTCCAACATCTGGAGCAGAAGTTTGGGCGGATGCGGCGACACTATCTGGAACGGAGGAACTACATCATTCAGAATATCCCAGGCTTCTGGATGACTGCCTTCCGGAACCACCCTCAGCTGTCCGCCATGATTAGGGGTCAGGATGCAGAGATGTTAAGGTACGTAACCAACCTGGAGGTGAAGGAACTCAGACACCCTAAGACTGGATGCAAATTCAAGTTCTTTTTTCGAAGAAACCCCTACTTCAGAAACAAGCTGATCGTCAAGGAATATGAAGTGAGGTCTTCCGGTCGAGTGGTGTCTCTTTCCACTCCGATCATTTGGCGGAGGGGGCATGAGCCCCAGTCCTTCATTCGCAGAAACCAAAACCTCATCTGCAGCTTCTTCACCTGGTTTTCAGACCACAGCCTTCCAGAATCTGACAGAATTGCTGAGATTATCAAAGAGGACTTGTGGCCAAATCCACTGCAGTACTACCTGTCACGGGATGGAATCCGTAGACCCAGGCGTCGCCCAATAAGAGAGCCTGTGGAGATTCCCAGGCCCTTTGGCTTCCAGTCCGGCTAACGTTTGCCTTTGAAAATACAGCTGGAACATGTCCCTTCTCACCTGTGCTTGAGCAAATGCAAAAGGGTATGCAGTGGTTTTGATTTTTCCTTTTTCTTCCTGACTTCTGCATCTTCTCTTTGGATAGTGTCTCAACCTCAAGATTAAGAGACTATGGACATGCTTTTGCTTTGACATGACCACCATGCTGTATTAGTATCTGCTGGTTCATGGCCATGGTTCTTACCCTTCAGAGCTTAACACGTGATACTGAAGTTTGCACTGCTTGGACTCTGTTGTTTTCCCTTTGTCACCTGGTTACTGCCACCTGGATTTCCTTTGCTTTGTCTAGGGGGCCCTTTCTATTTACCTGTTGAGCATGTGACAGTATGGGCACCAAGTATGCAGACAATTACTGGGCATTAATGATGTTGTAGGAGAACAGGAGTGGGCCACCTTCTGTGTGGTTTTTGTGACTCTTTTTCTGCACCACCACCTATACTGCTTGCTGTTGCCTATACTGAGCTCCATTGGCGCTTGCCAAGGCTCCTCACCCTCACTCTCCTATCCCACCTTCCTCCTGTTATTTCAAATGAAAAGTAGTAGTTCAGAAACATCTGCAAGATCTGCAGTTCATTTAGATTGGTAGCATTTCCAGAGAGGCTGCAGAACTCTGGCTGCCTCCTCTCCTCTCCTCCCAACTCCTTAGCTGGCTAGCAGTTCTAACAGGCTTACAGGGAGAGGGAGCTAGATGGAAACAGGGGAGATCTTCCTTACAGCATACGGAAGAGCTAGAGATGGTGATGGGTTCCCTAAGCAGGGAAAGTGAACCGGAAAGGGTTAGGATCAAATTAAGTCAGGTAAAAATTGGACTGAAGGTGAAGACCAGGCTGACTGAGAGTTTTCAGGTCCTGGTAGGCCAGTGGTGCTGTGAGGGGAAACGCTTTCTCAGGATTGCAATAGGAAGTGTATGGGGAGTTCTGAGTTAATGACTTACACAATGCTTCTTTACAGCACAAGTTTGGGTTATTTTCCTCTTCTTACTTGTGACCTGGTGTAACTGAAAGGGTAATATTGTGCTCCTGTTTTGCCAGCATTTAGTAAAATGCTACTTGTTTCTATTTACTGGAAAAGTTTAAATACTTTTTTTTCATTTATTTGAAAGCATTTGGAAGAACAATAGTCTTGACAATGCTGAATTGTTATGAATATTCATAACAATTTTCAGTATTAATCTAAATTCTTAGAAACAGTTTAGATAATCTGGTCTTTATCAAGTTTGTCAAATTATTGTCTTCATAGAAAAATAAGTATGTGATTTGATTGTCCTGGTAGCCTCTTAAATTGCACAATAGTTGTAAAAGTACTCTGACAATTAGAGCTGTACTGTGAGGATATTTGTTGTCATTTATATGGAAGATGGCAAATAAAGGCATGGCACTCTGTTGGATGTTTTATTTTTCACCCTTATAATGTATGGAAGAACTAGATTGTGATGGGTACCCTAAGCAGGGAATGTGAGCTGAACAGGGCTAAATATATTAATAAAATCAGTTTACCTTTATTGTTTACTGTGGCCAGTAGTAATTATAATGGACGGTACTTAGTGAATCTCAAATCATACATGATATTTTAAAAAGTTAAACAGTATCACTTTCTTCCCATAAACTGGATGTGTTTCTGTGTAAGTCAAGGGTTATCTGGGCTTTTGAAAAGTAGTGTGGTATTACAATGCTAGCAATCTTAATCACTACTTTTTTAGTGGTTAATTACCTAATAACTCAACCATTAATCTGTGGTAAGAATTAAATGAGATGCTATGATAAAGACTTTCTTTGCAATGAAGGAGCTCACTCCATGAAGGGAGAATCATTTATTTGATGTTTTCCCTCTTAAAACAACTATTGCTCTTTCCTAACGAATACACACAAGCAAATTTAGGGGGACTAAACTAATAAGGAGGAGCCATTAAAGATGGTAGAGAGACTATTCCTTTTACTGTTGAGCCCTAGGTTATAGAAGTCACAGTTGTGTGAGCATCCTATAAAAAATAAATAACTTTGGAGCAGTACTTTCTTCATGGCTAAGTGCTTTGTTTGAGCTCTGAGGGGTTAATTTTATCCACTGGTCTGCCTCTCTCCACTTCCTCTGACCTCAGAGGCTCTGAAGACCTACAGAAAGTTTCCCCTAGCCACCTGTCATAGTTGGCCTTAGCTGTCAACTTGACACAAACCTGTAGTCAGCTGGCAAGAAGGAACCTTACTCGAAAAATTGCTCAGGTCAGATTACTGGGGCATGTCCATGCGTCATTTTCTAAACTGATAACTGATGTAGAAGGGCCTGGCCCACTGGGCAGCACCATCACTAGGCAGGTTAGGCCTGACTGTGTAAGAAAGGTAACTGAGCATGCTACAAGGAGCTAGACAATAAATAGCATTCTTCCACCGTCCCTGCTTTAGTTCCTGTCTCCGAGTTTGTGCCCTTGATGGTGGACCTATAAGCTGAAATAAGCCTTTTCCTTACCAACTTGCTTTTGGTCAGACCCTGGTGTTTATCATAGCATCAGGAAAAGCAAACGAGAATACAACACTAAGAAATGTGGGTGTTTCCTTCTAGCTCCATTTTTATTTAAAGAAATTTCCTTGTTAACACATGGAGGACTTGGGGTCAATTAAAAATGAAATGGATCACAAAGATAAGTTACTAATTTTTATGAATACTTAGATTACTCAGCAATAGCATGATGGATCCACTGAATACTAGCTTTACATGGGGACTGAGTAACATTTTAAAGAATTATGCACAATATTAACTGAAGTGATCTACTTCTTTGAAGCTCAGTTTCCTTATATAGAGACCTGCATTATAAGCCCATGTTCTAAGATGCTTCAGACAACACATCATAAGGTTGCTGAGAGGGTAGCAACAGTACAACTTGTAAGCTCCAGGGCATCTGATGTTATTACCTCTGAGGGCACCAAGCATGTGCAAAAGATGCACATAACAAACACTCAAAAAAATCTTTAATTTTTTTTTTAAAGAAAAGGAGGGAGAAGCATGTTTCTGTCCAATGCCATGATGGACTGAGCTGGGCCAAAAGACCCACATCCAGGCCTGCCTGGGCTTTGAGGAGGAAACATGGGGCACTATTATAGTGAGCAAATATATAGTGTGTTATGGAGATGAGAGAGAGAGAGAGAGAGAGAGAGAAGCATTTCCTGTGGACAGAGGTTATCTGAAAAGGTGAAAGGGGTGAGGACTGGGCTGAGGTGGGTGGCTTCATTGCCACCCAGGGCCATAGTGATGTCTGAGCCTAGACTGATGCAGGGGCCCATGTCTAGGCTCATGGCTCTCATACAGCCACTGTCTCTGTTGATGTCCCAGGCTCCTGAACTACCAAACGCAGAGAGGGTAAGGCTGCACAGAGTTGGTTCTGCCCCTCACTGGCTATAACATTAAGGAGAACTGGTCCTGCCCCTCACCAGCTGAAGCATTAAGGGAAGAGGGTCCTACATGTCACCTAGGCAGAATAATAGAGCTGACCCTGTTCACGGGCGTGGGCAAGCTGGCCCTGAGGGTGGGAGAATGGAAGAGCAAATCAGGCCCCTCTCTCGTGCCATGTGGTAGTGTGGGTGAAGGAACGATGCCTCCTCCTCTCACCCCTCGACACCTGCAGCAGGTGGGGAACTTGACCCAACCCCTCACCAGCTGTAGCACTCAGGAGAATGGGCCCTGTGCAGCACAGTAGAGTTGACCGTGTAGATGGGCACAGATGAGCCAGTCCATAGAGCATGAGAGGGGGCATAGACGGTACTCTTCCTCGTCTGCAGTGTGGCGGGGTGGGTTTGAGGGAACGATGCCCTCCTACCTTGCCCCTACCGCCTCCAGCTGGCAGGCGAGGGAACCGATCTTTCCCTTTACCAGCTGCAACACTGGGGAAAGGGGCCTACACCTCATCTGGGCAGCACAGTGGAGCTATGCCTGTTGATGTGGGTACAGAAGAGCTGGCCCGGCCCCTCACCTGCCCTAAGGTGGTATGAACAGGGAGAGATGCCCCCCATTAACAGCTGAGGTAGGTGGGAGAACTGGCCCTGAGGTAATAAGAGCAGGATAGCTGTCCCTGCCTGTTGGAGGCTACTCATTCATTCCCAGCTGCTTAGACCCAAAATAATCACTCAGAAACTATATTATTTACAATACTGTTTGGCCAATAGCTTAAGCATATTGCTAGCTAGCTCTTACATCCTAAACTAACCCATCTCCATTAATCTGCGCATCACCACAAGGTTGTGGCATATCGGCAAAGTTTTGGTGAGCTCCAGCAGAGGCCTTTGTCTCCTGCAGCGGCTTTATGGCTTCACCCTGACTCTGCCTACTCTCTCTCTATCTCTTTCAGCCTGGCCTTACTCTGTTAAGCCATTGGCTGAAAGCAGTTTCTTTATTAACCAATGGCAATAAAACATGTTCACAGCATACAACACCTGCCCCCCACCAAGGCTCAGGAGAGCAGGCCCCTGCACCTCACCTGGGCAGCACAATAGAGCCAATCCTGATGGTGGAGGTGTGGCTGAGTCAGGCCCAAAGCTGTAGCGACCATGGGAAAGCTATCCCTAACTATGCATCTGTCATGCAGTGGTGTGGGTGGGGGAGAGATGACTCTCCAACCTCACCCCTTACCAGTTGTAGCAGGTAAGGAGAGCAGGCCCTGTTCCCCTCCTGGGCAGCAGTAGAGCTGACCCTGGTGGCAGAGGCACAGATGAGTTATCCCTGAGCATGTGAGAGTGGGAGAGCCGGCCACACCCCCTCCTCTGCCATGTGGTGGTGAGGGTGAGGGAAAGAAGCCCCCCCTTTACCCTGCCATCTGTGGTGGGCAAGGGAGCTAACCCTCCCCCCACCAAGGGCAGCCCTCGGGTAAGTGGGCCCTGCACCTTGCCTTGGCAGCACAATAGGTTGGCGAAGGTGGGGTGAGCCAGCCCTGAAGTTGTGAGCACGGGAGAGCTGTTCCCATTATTCATCTGTCAGGTGATAGCGTGGGTGGGGAGAAAGGCAGTCAGTCCCCCTCCTCCCATCCTGTCTGTCTCTTCCCCCCGCCCCCCACCAACACCTGAGGCAGGTGGGAGAGGTGGCCCAGGGGTTATAAGAGTGGGAGAGCCATTCCTGCCCCTCAGCGGCAGCAGCACCATCACCTGGGAGAGCGGCCCCCCTACACCTTGGTTGGGTAGCACAGAAGAGTTGGCCCTGAAGGTGTAGGTATGGGAGAACCAATCCTGAGAATGTGAAAGCTGGAGAATTGGTTCCACCCCTCGCTCATCACTGCAAGGGATGAACTAGCCAGGGCAATGCTGAAGAACTCACCCCGGTGGTGAAGACGGGAGAGCTGGCAGGCTGACCAACCCGGCAACTACCCAGGATCAGAACCAGGGTTATGTGTTGACCCACCCCAACATCTATCCCATCTGCGGCAGCACGGGGGGGGGTGTGGATGGCTGGGGAGCCGGTCCTGTGAACCCAGGGCTGCAGGACCCCCACAACACAGGGCAGCAATGGGATGTGCAGGAAGAGTCCCAGTGAAGCAGAGACCAGGCACCTCCAGCCAGATCAATGATTGTTTGTGAGGAGTTCCTGCATGTTAATATACATGGACAAAGGGCTTATTCAGTGGCTCACTATGTCACACTGCAGCTTCAATGACAATATTTTCCCTTTCTTTTTCCCCCTTTTTCTCTTAAATTATATTTTGTTTTATTTGGAGATGGATGGGATGGGGATGCATGATGTGAAAGACACAAAGAATAAATAAATTAAAAAAAAAAGACAAAAGAACCAGAGGAATAATACCTGTTTTAGCTTTAAAATGCCATTTATTAGTCCCAGGCCAAAACTGATCTTAGTGAAGAGTGTTTTAACTTACAACTAAGAGACGTGCAATGACCTGGTCACTGTCATAGGGTCTGCTTATAAATAGTGTTGATATACTCAGATGTACTTTCCCTAGGGTGCTGCCAAGAATGTGGACCTTCCTTTACGTTTCTGAACATTACAGTGCTCACAAGATGCCTGACAGCTTCAGCCAGTATCTGTTCCTGTCCATCACCCTAAAGCAATGAATTTTTATGTGTAGCTCTAGGGTAGCATTGTGAACAGTGTGTGGATCTTACTAGAAGTGCCCCACTCTAGGCTGAGAGAGAAACTCTGGAAGTAGCGTTTAGAAACCATGTTTACTCATGCTCTAGGTTGGAGGTTTTCAACCATTTTAGCTTCTCTGGGTCATATTAGACAAAGAAGAATTGTCTTAAATTGAGTATTACATTGAAGCTTTATGTGTACCCTTTGAACACTGTCAAGTAACATATTTGCTGATTAAAATAGAGTTGTAAATTTACCAAAATACAATTTTCCCAGAAATTCTGAAATCTTTTCAAACTATATCAAACTGAAAAGCAAGGCTATATGTTGTTTTTTTTTTTTTCTTTCTGTGCATGGAACAGTTCAGCCAATGTGTGGAGATACATAAAATTGTTTCAATTTGAGCTTGTCCTAATTCCAGTTTCATTAGGATTTCTATTATAATTGGGAACATTTCATTGATGAGTAGTTAGTTTTCATTTTGAATGCACAGGCTTAACCCATTTTAATATAAAAATATTAAATCTTCAGGCCATTTTTATTATTAAGTTCTGGCACAAATTTAGCTTTCGATTCCACAAACAACTTGATATCATGTCCTAAACCATACAATATTTTCAACATTTGGTCTTAATTTAGCCTTCTTATTTTTGAAAAGTAAATGATGTCTCCATAGTCACATCAACACTTCAGAGGAATTCTTTTTTTTTT
>PVIU01006972.1:82841-96290 GCA_004026605.1 Ondatra zibethicus | reverse complement strand
TCCACTCTCTATGTCATCATCACGTGGTATTCTCCAGTCCATACTCCATGTCATCATCACGTGCTATTCCCCAGTCCACTCTCTATGTCATCATTACGTGGTATTTCCCAGTCCATTTTCTATGTCGTTGTCACGTGGTGCTCTCCACTGCATTCTCTAATGCATCATCTCGTGGTATTCCTTGGTCCATTCTCTATGTCATTGCCATGTAGTTTGCCCAAGAGACTGGAAGCTTTATCTCATCACATCTTGCATTTGTCATTACAATGTGGTTGTGGAATTATTTACTCATCTGTCTCTCCCTTTGAGACAATGGATTTTTGTCCTAGTAATTCCGTCAAATAATAAGCTCCCCACAAGAGCTGAATTACAAGGAAAGAGAGGACTTTGAGAGGGGATGAACCTTTGAGGTGGGATGTCCTTCTGCATACTGTGAATATATGTTGTTCCCATTAGTTGATAATTAAAGCTGCTTTGGCATATGGCAAGACAGAATATAGCTAGGTGGGAAATTCAGACAGATATACAGGAGAAGAAGGGTAGGATCAGGAGGAATGTGAGCCAGCCTCCCAAGAGCAGAGATGCCAATAGCAGCTTAAGGAGAAAGATGCCAGAACAAAGTTATGCCATGGCCACGGCCACATGGAGATAAACAGATCAGTAGAAATATGTTAATTTATAAGAGAGTTAGCTGATAATAGCTCTGTCCCATTGGTCAAGCAATTATTTTTTATATTAGCCTCTGAGTTATTATTTCATAAGCAGCTGTGGGGACCAATGGATGGGAAAGAAACTGGTCCAGGAGTACCAGGCAGAGAAAACTTCCAGCTACAATCCTTCTACTGGAGGTAGGAATGGGGCAGGCAGAGAGAGACTGGTAAGTTCTACGAAGGCTGATACTACTGCTCCAGAGTCCTAAGGAGGTGATCACAGGCCTGTGGTGAGAATACGGCTCCATTGCAAGGTACGGTGTGAGGTCATGCAGATAGGGATTTTGAAATATCAAATCATTTAAAAATGGTAAATTATTCTGTCAATCATAGTTCTGTGAATGCTTTTAAAACATATGTACATTTTAGTCTATAATTTGGGGAGTATACATTTACAATAATTGTAAAAAGTAAGAAATAATTTGGTTTTCTTTCTTAAAAAAACAAACAAATCCTTGTTTTAGAAAGGATTTTGGAGCCGGGCAGTGGTGGCCCACTCATTTAATCTCAGAACTCAGGAGGCAGAGACAGGTGGATCTCTGTGAGTTTGAGGCCAGCCTGTTCTACAGAGTGAGTTCCAGGACAGGCCCCAAAACTACAGAGAAACCCTGTCTCAAAAAACAAAAAAAAAAAAAGGATTTTGAATTATAACATAACACAGTCAAAATGTAGCCCGAATCCACATTCCAAGGGTAACTAAACAGCATTCTCCTTTCTCAATTGCTTTCAACATATAAATTTTTACTTCATTATCTTTATGATAGTACTATTGTACTGTTGTACATGTAACTCATTGCTGGGGCACCGTGAGCAGGTATCTACAAGTACACCAACAGCTAAGCTGCCATGGAGAAGGGAAAGTTCTGCTCTGTTGGGAATAAACCTGAGAGTCCCCTGGACTCGTCCCACAAAAAGAAACCTCCTAAGTGGCAGTTGCTTTCTGGAAACCACCTGTGCTTTTCTTTCCAAGCAGACTTGGAAGTTGTATCCACAAGAGAGCACTCTGCCATGCAATCTCCATGCAGACATTTGAGTTAACACCTCCCTGGAAAGCCCCTGTCCTAGTTAGGGTTACTATCGCTGTGACTGAAACACCATGACCAAAGCAATGTGGGAAGGAAAGGGTTTATTTCAGTTTTCACTTGCAGATCACAAACACTCCATCACTGAGGGAAGTCAGGGCAGGAACTCAGACATTTATTGAAGATTAAAGAAAATCTGCATACTAATGAGATGGGCATACCTGTCTGTTTTAACATAAAGCATAAAATCTTGGCTGAGTAGTTCGTACAGCAAGATATAAAGCCTCCTCAGCAGCTTTCAGAGCTTATAGATATTTTGATTTTATAATTATCACTGCTAAGAATGTGGCTTCACACAAATACATAATACAAAAGCTATGTTCAGGGTCATTTTAGAAACTATTGAAAATCTGCCTTCAACCAAAGCCAAAATTCACATTTTTTTATGAAACTCAAGTCAGAAGCAACTTAAGCACCAGTTTTTCAAACCAAACATTCTGGGACTAGAGACATTGTCTTAGCAGGTAAGGATGTTTCATGACAAACCTGATGACTGAACCCTACTAGGTGGAAGATGTGCCATCAAGCCTGGATTTGTTAGTGCCATCTTTATGGTCTATCCCTAAATCATCTGGAAAACACAAACTCTGTGTGGGTCCCGCTGCAGTCTGTGGCCGAGAAAGAGTGGCAGGGCTCTGGTGGAGGGTACTGGGGACTCTCCTGTGGGTCAGTAGTGAGCATGGTCAGGAGTGGACAAAGGATTTGTGTGGGAGCTCAACCCAGGCAGGGACATCATTCTACAGAGGCCTTAGAAAGTGATAAACACAAAACAAACAAACAAACAAACAAAAAAACAACAGTAAACCCATAGCAGAATAAAGTCCAGCCACAAGAAAGAGTGAAATCCTGTCATTTGTGGAAATGTGGATGGGTACCAAGGACACAGCATTAAGTAAAATGTGATAGGAACTTCAGGTTCTCACTGATACACGGAAATGAAAAAAAGAAAAAAGAAAGCATTCATCACAGATAGCTAGAAAGTAACACAGGGGTTATACAGGGGTTACAGAGCCTGGGGAGGGGATCAAGCAATCTCCTTTAATTAAGGGATAAAGGCTTGAAACAGACTAAAGTGCAGGTAAGCATGAGGGATGAGTTCCAGCGCTCGATGGCACCAAGAATGACTGTAATTTGCAATAGTTCTTAGTAGATTCCAGACTAGCTACAAGAGACGATTTTGAGCATTACCAATAAAAAGAAGTAGTAAATGTTTGAGGTAACAAAGATGTTAACTAATTACCTTGGTTTGTTTATTATCCATCATGGGCATGCATTGAAAATGTCACACTGTGCTCCACACATGTGCAGCTATGATGAGTAAATGAAACAAGAAAGGGGGAAACATGATAACTCATCATGAAAAGTGAGGAAGGAAGAAATGAACAAGGAATGAGCTGGTAGGAGAGAAATCCATTCCTGGAATAGTAGAGGCCAGAGCAGGCCACTGGGATCGAATCCTCATTCTCAAGAAGTACAGCGGTTCCAAAGAAAAAGTGAAAACCTGCATCTGTGGGAAACACGTCCCACCTGAAACTTCTGAGATGAACATAGGATTGAGCAGCAATATAGAAACAGCAGGGTGGTCCTCATGGGAGCTGGGACACATCTGTTTATGTCTAGGATAACTAGGGATGGGTCTCCTGTTAACTAAGCTGTGATTTGAGGCAAATCTTTTTGACCTTAGACTATTTCTGAATTAGAGGAAAGAGTTCAGTTTTCATGCCCCTGACATAAAAACTGAACAGGGTGAATAGAAGGTGTGTGTGTGTGTGTGTGTGTGTGTGTGTGTGTGTGTGTGTGTGTGTGTGTGTGTGTGTGTAGGAGCGACTGTGAGTGTGTGTGTGTGTGTGCAGGAGTGATTGTGAGTGTGTGAGTGTGTGTGCAGGAGCGACCATGAGTGTGTGAGTATGTGTGTGTGTGTGTGTGTGTGTATGCAGTTTAGAAATGGAAAACTTTCCCAAAGATTTCTTTCCCAAAAGTTTCTTTTGAAAGAATTATATACAAAGTAAAAGAAGGGAAGGGATTTATGGATAACAAATTATCATCATAATAAAATTCTATAAAGGACATTAAACACATATTTGGAGGTAACAAATGGCAATAAGCTGGCTAACGATGCATCTTGTTTAGCATTATGTATGTTTAAAATTATTATAAATATGACAAGAGTGAAATATTGTCAGTGACATGCCTAGAAACACCATCTGAGAACTACCTTCCCCATTTGTGTCTGATGATATCCCGTTTCTCCTTAACACCCAAGCTTAATATTACTTCTTCTATGAAGCCCATTTCCACCTTCTTAGAGAGAATCAGTCTCTCCATTCGTTGTCCTCTTAAGTATTTTGATTGCTCTTCAAACATCCTGCTTATCGTGTTTTATTGTGGTTGTTTAATTTTTTTTTGCCTTTGCTGGATCTGTAATTCCTGGGGGCACAATTACAAATTTTTTTTCTATTTGTCAACCCCTATCCTTTATATGGCCCCACAATAGAATTGGTAAAGGATATACGCTGAAGTAATGACTCAGTTTAAAGATTATAGTTGGTATGAAGTAACATAAGTAAGAAAGAGAAAAGGGGTTTTAGAAATAGCTTCAATAAGGGCCGAGGTGCTGGTTAGAAGGTTAGGTAGGAGGGGACTCAGACTGAGTTCTTAAAGTGTCTGGACAGAAAGGATGAACAGAGCTCACATGAGGAGGGAAGAAAGACAAACATGTGACCAGCAGCTCAAAAAAGGAAGGCATCAGAAACTCACCCAGAGGCGGGACTGAAGGACTCTAGGAAGATCTAGGCAAGCAAAGGGGGTTACAAAGGCCTTTCCCACTCAATCTCAAGCTTGGGAGATTTTGAGAATCAAGGGGTGAGAGGCCATTTTCAAGCACAGATAGATATCAGTGGGAGAAAACACATTTCTAAGGGCTAGTTTTAGGGGGTGATTTTTGTAGAGCCTGAAAATAATTCAAGGATATGAGTGGATATTAATATTCATAATTAGTTCCACAAGGGAAAAGGTGCTACTAAAAACATCGCAGGAAACTTTCAGATGAGTGAAAACACATAATAGAAACAGAGGGAAACGCTATTCTGCATCTTTACACAAGGCCTAGTACCAGGCACTTTTCAATTGATTTCAATTGATCTCAAGTATATGCCAATACACTTGAGCATGGGGGTCATATAAGCACCCCTACTTCACTCATCTGACTCAAAATGCACTGTGATAGATGGCAAGCTAGTGGCAAGATGGGAACCATAATCTGCATGTATGGGCCATTATTTTAGAAAATGGGTACTATATGAGAATCCATGGCGAGACACACACACACACACACACACACACACACACACACACACACACACACGTGGAAGACAGCAGGAGAACTGGGGGTATAGCGCATTTGCAGAGCACTCCCCTGCTGGCATCGCTAATCCCTGAGTTGGAGAGAGAGAGGAGGGGAAGAGGAGATGGAGGGAGAAGAGAAAGAACTGTTTCAGGAGATGAGTTTACTAGATTTTAAAATAATTAATTTCTTTCAGGTTCTTTTTTAGTCCCCCACCCTGCATCTGATTTCTTTCGGGTTTCATCTTCTGGAGTGATTTTGGAGGGAGCATAACTGTCCTCCTTCTATAAGAAGATAGGTGGATGGTCTTCTCCCCTCCACTCCAACATGGGGTTGCAGTGTGTGGGTGCAGCTCAGCCAACAGATGTCATACTCAGAACTCAGAGTCCTCAGAGAATGGTGGGAAGAAGCAACCAGGGCTGGAGAACTGTTGTGCACAGCGACAATCAAAGATAGCCATGCTCCGGCACGCTGAGGCCAGTGGTCCTGTGGCAGGGCCTGGCCTGGTATTGCGGGGCTTTATCCTCTCATTGCCTGTGGATTCTTCAGCTCATTGATTCTAGAATCTGCCGGATCCTTTTGAAAATGGTGGTTTCCTGCTTCAAGTGGCCCAACCTAGTTACCTAGAGACACAACTGTTACACCAACTTATTACCAGTGGTTCTTTATAACATTTTAGAGAAAGGGAAATTCTTCATTAGATCTTCTCTCTCCTTCTTTCTCCTCTCTCTCTTTCTCTGTCTCTCTCTCTCACACACACAGAGTTGGTGGGTTTTAACTTTAAAAATTATTAGTGTTGCATGTTTGCGTTATGTGTGTGGGCTCACCTGCTATGGTGTGCAAGTAGAAGTCAGAAGACAAACTTGTGGATTATATTCTCTCTTTTCACCTTTCCCAGCTTAGGCCACCAGGCTTGCATAACAAGTCCTGTTTACAGATAGGCAAAAGTATGTGCAAGCTTGCATGTGTGTGTGTGTGTGCATACACATACCTGCTTACTTTTGTGTGTGTGTGCGTGTATTGTCCACCTCTCACATACCAGAATTACAGGTATGCACAGCTTCAACAACTTTTTCTGTTGTCATTTTGAGACAAGGTCTCACTATGTAACTCTGACTGGCTTGGACTTCACTGTGTAAAACAGAACCCTAAGAGCTGCCTGCTTCTGCCTCTGCCTTCTGAGTTCTGGGATTAAAGGAGTGTGCACTCTGAATCAGGCAACACTCCTTTAGGAACAGAACTGACTCCTTCTTGAGAGTATTACTGCTGCTCACTCAGAATACCGAGTCTGATGTACAAACTCTGTCCATAACATGTATCTACGATGTTCAGCAAATTAACTCCAAACAAAGAGACATAAATTAGCAGCCACTTTTATTGTGGTTCAAGCTTCTGACTGCAGCTTGGCTGCTGGCGTGTCTCTTCCACGGATTTAGAAGAGGTCTCATTCAGAGCCAAGGTACCGTACCTGTGGGGTGGCCAGAGGAGCAATCACTAAGTGCACTCATAGCTGCTTGCGTGTTGAGGCTACTAGACTAAGAGTCTCAGATTTCTGAGGAGTACTGGTTATCTAGACAGAGCGGCTCACAGTGTGGGAGGAGCCAATGAGAAACATTAGAGATGCTGACAGTAGGATGGAGCCTCAGGAAAAAAGGAGGGGGGAGGGGAAGGGGAAAATCCAAAGAGCTTCACAGACTCAGAATAGTCTCAGCCCAGTGTAGCGTCTAGAATCCCAACATTTTCTCCTGTGTGCTATTACTCACAAAACAGTTCCCATTCAGGATCTAGGATGGCACAAAGGCACAGATGTTGGAGGCAGGGATCACTGGGTGCTGTGGTATGAGCTGCCTACCACACCACAGTAGGTTCCTGTTTCTGTGGATAACTTTGGTTACATGGAAGGTGAAGGTGAGAAGCTAGGTGGGAGGGAAAAGCCAAATGAAAGGGTCTGGAAAAGAAAGGGAGACTTCCAGAAAACTCAGTCTTAATGTAGCCCATATTTAAAACGGGCTACTGAGAGTATTTCTTAAGAATTAAGAACTCTATGGGGGCTGAGAACTCCTTAGGCCAACAAGTTCCCATATTAGCCTCTGCAGAAGATTACACCGTCAGACAGGCAATGTGCTTTAAAAGCTGACACAACACTCAGTCCAGTTATATATAGGGGTGAGATCAAAGACACTTAACATATTCACCAGAGGGGGATCTGCAGTTTATAAGGAGGTGGTGCTCAGAACCTAAAACATGGGGCTTGGCATCCAAATGTGATATGGAGATTTAAGAAATGTGATTAGGAAACTGATCAGCTTAGGAGCAGGCAGAATCTGTAAGACTGATGGCATCAGCATCTCTCTCTGGCACCCTGAGTCCCGTTATGAGAGTCTTCCACACGTGGATGTTCATTCATATTCATTCATATATCTGCTCCATCAAAGGAGAGGGATATTCACGAAGGCCTCAGGTCATAGGTAGTTGATGAATCAGAGGGGGTAGACTGAGGCTTCCAGCTATGATGGCTATTGAAGAGGGTTGAGGCACAGTCCATAGTGGAAAACAAAGAAGTGTGCTGGTAAGGAAGAAGAAAAACAGGAGAGTCAGGAAAAGGAAGACTTTAAATTCCTAAGGGGATGTTTGGAAGGAAGAATTATGCAAGACAAAATTAAGAAAGACTAGCAGAAGGTAGGAAGAAAATAAAACCTAGGGAAATACATGAAGTCCCTATAGAATGGATTCTACATCATCAGACATTTTTAATTCAACTTTTTTATACTTAAGTCATAACTGGAAACCTCTGTTGAGACTTTTTTTATTGCCTTATAGAAAAGGAAGGGCAATATGATTAAAAGGCAAGGCATCCACTTCCTAGGGAAAGGGAACTGGGAATGGTGAACCAAAGGCTTCCTTCTGAGTGGCATTTTTTGCTGCAATTTTAATAAAAAATAAAGAAAAGGAAGAAGAGTGGGGAAACATGTACATTTAATCTTCTTCACTTGAGAGGACAGTGAGAGGTCAGTACTCCTTTAAAGGAACAGAAAAGGGATGGATATGAAAATTGCAAACCAGCAATAAAATGATGATCATAGAAGGGGTTCTGAACACCCCAAACTGACAACAGTAAGCACACCCTGGGAAGAAACCGTTCATAGCAGGCAGCGCTGCCAGGAAAACTGTGAAATAGCAATGGGTACATTTTGCATGAGTGGCATGAAATTTCTAGGTTTTTCCTCAGCTTGATAATATGGGCAAAAAGCAACAAATATGGAGTTGGAATCCTACTGGTGAAAGAAAATGGAGAATATTTTAATTAATATTTTTATTATATTTGTATGTATGCTTCTATCCATATGTGCACATATGTGGAAGCCAGAGGACAACCTATATCTGTCAGCTCTCTCCTTCCATTGTTGGGTCCTAGGGATTAAACTCAAGATAGAAATCTTGGTAGTAAGTGCCTTTACCCGCTGAGCTACTTGCTGGACTTGTATCTGTTTGCATTCTAAGGACAGACAACAACATCAGGATGGCATAGTTTAGACTAAGAACTCAGATAGGAATTTTCTGCTCGGAAATTTTCTTTTAAGAGGATACATCACTTATCATGAATCGAGGCTGTGAAAGTCCCTGAGTTAAACGACAAATGCCATCGGTGTTACGAAGACATCGATTCCTTATGACACCAACCATAAGACGAAGGGTGTCTTTCACCTTCTCAGCCCCTCCTTTCTATCTGCTGTCTTCATGAGCTCGTTTCACTGACTGGCAAATTTCTCTGGAAATCACCAGGTAGGAACTTAGGACCACCAGGCTGCTTTAAAAGGATCTCAGCTGCTTTTCTGAGTTAGAATAAAAAATAGAAGTTAGAGAAACTTATGTACAAAGATGCATTTATTTTTGATTTAGACATTTTATATTTAGAAGAATGAAGTTGTCAAAATTGACAACAGCAACATGGTCATTGAGGGCAGACAAGAATGGATGGCCCATCGTGGAGGCTTAGGGGATATAACAGATCTCATCAGAATTCTCTATTAATTGGCATCTCTACATGTCTTGATTATAGTAATAATGAACACTCATAAATATTCATTCAAATTTACCAAAAATGCATGACGTGCCTCCAGAATCATCAAAACCAGGCTCGGTGCTGTTCAGAAAAATGTCACAGATGGGTAGCTTGGTTGTGTTGTAGATCTTTGCAAATTGTGAGTCCTTACAGAAGACAGCACCCATTTCTAGGCCTTGGGAAACATGCAGTCTATTCCTTTTAACTCTTCACAATATCTAAACATGGATGAAAAATATCACTATTCCCCAAATCCTATGATTGAAAGTGTTAGCAAGCCTGATGACCTGAGTTCTATCCCCATAGAATATCTGTGGTGTGCATCTGTAATCCCAGGGCTCCTGTGTGACGGTGCGCAGAGTTAGTAGAACCCTGAAGCTTGTGGATCAGCCCCTTCTGGAACACAGCTTGGCAGACACAAGAAGAGCCTGTCTCAAGAAAGTAGAAAAGAAATGACTCCCAAAAGCTTTTCTCTGGCCTCTACAACGTGTGCTGTGGGATTATGTGCACGTTGTGCATGCAAGTGTGAGTGCATGCAGAAATCTAAATAAAAAATCCTCAGCAATCATTTGAACTTGCCAAATGAGACTGGAGCATTTTGAGTACTTTGTAAGAGGCAAAGATAAACTATCCATCGCTTGTTCATTCTGCTGCCGCTCTGCCACAGTGAAAAGGTAGTTGAGCAAGTTTAAAAACTGATGTATAAAATAGTTGCTCTCATACATGGACACATTTCTCCTTTGCCGCACATAGCTTTTAACTTCTAAATTTAAATTTATTCTCTTTATTAACTACAATTACCATTTATATTATAGTATTTCTTTTTACTTATCTCCTGATTCCAAGTACTAATATTCTTGTTTATGTGACTTGTAGTACTAACTATATATTCTGACATTTTAAGAATCTGGCTAACTATGTGAATCACAGAAATCTTTTTCTGTTCATGTAAAAAATGCTTATAATAAAAATTTGGAGGTATAAAACAAATTACAAATTCTATGAAATAATACATGGAATCAATTCAATAAATATTACACTTCAGAATATTTATTGGAAGGTGCCATTAGCTGGATCCATGCAAATTTTGTTCGCAATACATTTTAAAGGGAAAAATTTGCTCTTTTTAGAAAAGATAAGCATTTCCTCATTTCACTATCTCTCTGTGTCATATTTCTGATTACAGTAATTATTTTTTAGCATGTGTCATTATGTTCTACAACTAATATTAGTAATGTTTAAATAGAGGATTCAGTTTCTACCAAACGCCTTGTTCATTCCACAGACTCTTTGAGGTGAATGCTGATCTTTTATTAGTTGCTCACTTATCCACACGATTAATCTTTTAGGATTCTCCGATGAATACCATCTGGTTTGTCTAATACGCTGGAATCTATTCGCTTGCGCTGATGCCCCCACCTTTTAGGTAGACTTTAAATAGCAATGCTGGTTAAATGCGGTGATTGTGCTATTAGAGCAACCCTTTTCACAACCTGTAGACGCCAGAGAGAATAATTTTCCCTTCTGCTCTTTAGATTAGCACAGATTAACAAAGACCTGAAAGCAGCAAGATTCAAAGATGACACTCCAAACCTCTAGCCTTAATTGTTTCTGTGCAGGAAAACACCACCGAGTTCATTAGTGTGTCACATAATGAAACAATGTATCCTATGTGTGGTAAAACATTACCTTTCTTTAATATAGCCCACAAGAAACAGGAAAGTACTTAGAAACACTCAACATACATTTGTGAAAGACCCAAATTTTATGACAAGAAAACACTATCAAGTAAATACTCCTTAGTGGGTAAAAGTGAAAGTTGAGTAAATTCTAGTGGCAAAATTCATTTATTATATTTATGCATTTGGTACCTATATTTCACAGGAAGTGCTTAAATATTTTGCAGCTAATGTTATCATCCCCCCCCCATTTGTAGATTGGGAAGAGAGGCAGGGAGTGGCTAAGAGTGTAAAGAACAAATATCAAGTGGTTTATGGGGGATTACCTGTACAAGTAACATGGTCTCCAGGAATGAAGGGGACTGGGAACCGGGCAGTTTCTGCATGCTCAGAACATTACCTTTTTGTACACATCACTGACATTTTCACACAGTAATTTAAAATCTATTTAGATGTTCTAATGATAATCTATTGATATGCATTTGATTGTGATTGCATATATATACACATGCATACACAAATACATATGTAACATAGCTTATAAAAAATTTTGAAGAAGAGGCTGCATGTGTGTGTGTTTGTGAGTGTGCTTCTGCGTGTGTGTGTGTGTGATATGACTTTTAAAGATCTTTGCTAAATGCTTGTAATTAAAAGAAAGCTTTTAGTAAATATGACCAAATTACTCATACAACTACCTACCATACTAGATCTGAACAAACGAAAAACTGTTAAAATATATTTTGGATCAGTTACTAAAATAATCTGAGAAATGTTGTGTAATATTGTATAGTTAACTAGATACTGGTTAAGAATATTTCTATAAAATTTTAAGTATGGATGTCTTTATAACTGGTTTAGATGCCAGATAGCAACATGGACACTGTTCCTTATAACTTATCAGAGAGATCTATGCTCCGTAACTTTTTAATTTTAAGTCAAAGATTTATTTCACCTGACACTTTATAGGTTTTTCTATAATTAATTCCTTTGAGATCAGATTTCATGGACACAGAACTCCTTTTAAATTAACCTGTCCTTTAGCAATATCTTTACTGTTGGAATTAATGGTTGAGAAAAAAGTTAATCCTGTTCAAGCAGGATCCAGACATTGAATCCTGAACATTCAGTTTCAGACATTGTGTGTTTCATCCACTGAAAATTTCCAAAGAATCCAAAACATCTTAAAAGTAGACACTTTGGAGTCACTGTAATAGAAAAACAGGTGAGACATTAAAACGATTATGAGTAAAGCAGAAATGAAAATTTTCATTATGCAGATGGCTTAAGTATTTGATAGAGAGCCCTGGTGAAGAGCATTCCTCCTTTTGAACTTCATTCTATATTCTAAATAGATTATCTGAACATTGTATTTTAAACTTAAATATTATATTTTTTTCATATTTATTCATGATATGTGACATAGATCACTTGGTGGGTGGCATGAAGAGGAGGATGACAGTGTTCAACTGTTGAATAAATGATGTTTTGATTGTGGCTGAATTTCAACTTCAAGAATGGAAATAATACACAATAAAGTTGCAAGGTAAATAACTGAATATATAATAGTTCAATGCCCTCAAAATACACTTTATTAAGAAAGAAAAACTGTTTGCTCCTTAGGCATGTTTAGCCATTTTTGGGTGTTAATTATGTTTTTGAGCTGGCAAAATAAAACCAGACACAACTCAGGGTTCCTTGCTTAGCAACTGCGCTATCTTCATCACAAGCTCTGGATATTGAGTTTGATGTCTGCTCACAGAAAGCATGGAGAACCATTGTGAGTCTATGCAATAGTGCTAATAAAAGCCCAGGGCTCACAAGTTCACACAATTGATTAATTCATGGAGAGCATGATTGTAAGGAGTGCTCAAACCAGTGGGAGTTCGCTCAGCCAGATTTGATAACAGTTGTTCCTTCAAAAGGGGAAAGGAACTGGGATTTGTTGTCCAGGCTTTGAGTCTCCTGGATGATCTCAGGAAACACTTGTCTAGCCTATAGTAAAGCCTGTTCTATGTGTTCCTTTTTGTGTTATCTCCCCATAGCCTGCAATGACACCTAAATAGGCACAGAGTGGATGCTTTTTTGCTTAGAGATGATGGCTTTGCATAAATGGCTACATTTGAGAAACTATGTTTAGGAAGCTTATCCCCCCCCATCATTTACTATTGACATGAAAGACTTTAAAGAATTGAGTTGGGGCATTTTCCTTGTATGCGTTGATCAATCTCTGCTAGATATGGCTAAACTTTGTTTTGAGTTTTGCTTTGGATGGGTGGCCCTTACTTCCTTAAAACACCATGGAGTACCAGCCCAACTGGAACCACAGCTCTTCAGGCACAGCTCATCCTTTTTGCTCAATAGAGGAAAATGAGAGAAATACTAATACAGGCCAGCCAGGGAACAACTGCAGACTGAGACAAAGTGCAACCTTTCCAGTTAGAGCAGAGCGTATCAAGCCACCATGGAAACAAGTTTAGCAGCGCAGGCTGCACTTTCATATCATGTTGACAGTTTTTCACATTCCGGTAAAACCAGGATTAAATGTCATCAATTCTTTAGCTAGTACCCTTCA
>PVIU01006972.1:40341-77841 GCA_004026605.1 Ondatra zibethicus | reverse complement strand
CATTAATGAGGAAGAAAAGGTCCAGGAAGGAGAAAAGAAAATGTATTGTTCTTTTGTTTTATTGGTATGATGCAAAAATCCCGATCCAATATCTTCACTAAAACACAGCCTCTGGGCTTCAACTGCCAAGTGGTAACAAATATCTACATTTAAATCAGAGATTGTGTGTGTGTGTGTGTGTGTGTGTGTGTGTGTGTGTGTGTGTGTGGTGTGTGGTGTACCGACAGCCGTGTTCTCCCCATCAGCTGCTTGGAGGCCTCCCAGAAGAGGCACTGGCCTCAGGTGGGCTGGCTGTGCTTTGGGGATGAGAAGCTGAAGACAGGAATAAAAATAACACAGACCTCGCTGAAGATCAGGCTTGTTTTTCTTCAGGGTGTGCATTTGCCTGAAAAAATACATATTTACAAGGGCCGTGTCAAATGAGGGACTGTGATATGAGTAATGTTTGGAAGAACTAGAATGGTAGTCTGTATGGCATTTGCTAAGTAACTGCTGCTTTCTTCATGATCTTGGTTCCCCTCTGTCTTCCTGGAAGGATGTCTTTATTTTTCAAAGTGTGTTTTAAGAGTGTTTTGAGTCCATTATGTTGTTTAGAAGGTCACCCTTGGATCCCTGAAAAGCCAGCAAGGAGGGATTTTTTTTTTTCTTGAGCGATAATCTGGTATTTGTAATAGTGAGCAGTGAACCGTCTTTTGCTGCAAGCAAGGTTGGGAGCTAGGGCAGTGGTGATGTGAGTGCCCTCACATATGAAGAGCTGACTGGCAACTTTGCCATTAAGAAAGATGGGTTCTGATTTTATCAGATGAGGCACAGTACAGCAGAAATGTAGATTCTGTGAAAACCAGTTTGAAAAAGATATTAGAGACCATGAAAAACACTAAATCCTCAAAACTCAAAGTTCTACATTTGGTTTCCAACATGTCTATTATTTCTTTAACAAACATCATTTAAAAGATAATTCTGCTATGGCTGTCACTTTTCATATTATTTCCAACTTGTTCCCCGGGAGAGTAGTTTCCATTAGGCAGGTAAAAGCATTCAAAGAAAATAACGGTTAGTTTGGAATTCTTATTTCTAACCAAATGCTGGAAATGTGGGTTCCCAGGAAATTTCTATCAGATGCACTTATTTTAGGGAATTCTTACAGTTTTGGAACTTTGAGTGGATAATTATGCCTCCTTGAAAATGATGCAGTGCCTTTTTAATAGCAAACTTTGGGGGTGATTACTTAATTAGCCCACCTCAGTAGGTCCCTGTTTCTGGCTGTAGGAAAGCAAGCCTACCTATTGCATTTAAAGTTAAAACTGTTTAGCACCCCAGATACTAATTTCTGCTTACAAATCCCATGAAATGCATTGTGAAACATGGAACCACCTTACCTTCCAGACACTCAGAGCCCTAGCAGCCAAATTGGTCTGCCATCTATAAATCCAAAGATCTTACTCTGTGTTTATACTGCATCTTTGGAGTGACCCCTTTTGACTAATGACAAGGGGAAGAAAAGCTAGTATTTAAAGGAATGAATGGCCAGACAGTTAAGTGAGCCCCTCCTTCCCATTTTGCTTTCTGTATTATTTAGATATTTTTGCCATCCCTGAGAATAGTAATGCTAAGATTACTTGACTCAAAATAGTTTACTGTCAGCTTATTTTTAGAGCCAGCAAATCAGTTGTATCTAATTGGTCAATTGTGACCTATTTCTATTTTTCTTGCTGGCTCTTTATTCTATTTCTTGTGGCGCTTGTTTGATGGAATTTTCTCAGCCATTTTACCTGATAACATTTTTTTAAAAGTTGATTCCAAAAAGCACAGTTAGAAGGAAAAAGTGGTCTACTGCATAAAGGTGTGAGATACTCAATGAAAGCCAAGTTATAAAGCTGGGAAGGAGAGAGGGGAGCACTTAGTCATTTAAATGGCCAAGTTAAACAATACAAGATACAGCCAGGCTATCTGGACCCTCAGGTGTTCGTAAATTCATACCAGGGACCTCCAGAGAGGGATGGCGGGAGCCAGGGAGGAAGAGAGCCCCCGAAGTGCCTTGTTTAACGTGGCTGTGCCCCGATGCTGACCTTTGTAACTTGGCACACTCTGAGCTTGCCATCTCCCTTTACTGTCTTTGGTACTTATAACTGAATTCTCTTTAAGGAGGAGCGATTTCTTTAGAAATATAATGAAGTGGCAAAAACTCAGCTCACAGTTTAAAGAAGAAATAGAAATGAGAGAAGCTGAAAGAAAAGACAGTGTATTTTAAGTTCCAGGCCTTGGGAGTGTCAGAAAATCCTATGCATTTTATGGTTTTCTCTAGTGGAAACTCAGTAAACATTGCAGATGTAAAGAAGTCATGACTGGGAATTTTCTTGACCCCAAATTTAATAGAAATATTACCCCCCCAAGTTTTTCATGTGTTTTCTTTTTTCAGAGTTACACACACACACACACACACACACACACACACACACACACACCGGTAGAAAGGTAAAATATAGTAACCACACGTGTTTCTGGTATGTCCCATGTGCTTTATTTCTTTAAAAACGAAAAAAATCCTGTATCCAGTATCAATTCAGTTTAGGTTTAGAAATGATATTTTAGAGAAGAAACAAAGAATGACCCTGGATTTTGTGTGAAAAGCATATTGCCTAAAAGAAAATATAATGCTTTGCTTTTAGTTATCAAAAACAAGATGGCTTTTTCCTGAAAACTATTTTTATATGTTAACTGTGGCTCTTCTTGATAACTAGATCTTAACCTAAAGTAAGTTTTAAGAACAACTAAGATGCGCACAAATGTATATGCGTGGGTACACGTTAGGTAGCTGAATCAATATTCCTTTCCATGATTTCTAAAGGCAAAGTAGTAATTGTACAGCATGCAGAAATTTATGCTTTCACGTTTTAGATCTGGTTGGAAACAGACTGCCTTTCAGACCCCTCTGACAGCTCACTTCTATTTATCTGTCAGTCAGTGAGTCTTTCTTCCCTCTACCACCTCTAAATTATACTGACTAGATGTTGAAGTCATTAAATTGATTATAGTCCAATCAGCAGACAATTCGAAATAAACAAAACAGCAATTACAGTTGGCAGGGATCCTGAGAGTCAGAGTTCCAGAGCTGATGGTCCAGAGGAGCCTCCTTGAGCTTGGCCTGCGCCTCCTTAAAGGGACGGCACCAGACGATCCCATTCCGGCTTTCTAAACAAAAACATCTGTCTGATGAATGAGCGGATTGTTGGCTTTTATTCATCCAGCCAAGAAGAGTAAAGAAAATAGAATATTGGGCATAAAAGCATACATGTAAAAATGAAATTACAAAGGGAGTTGAGATTAGCTGCTCTTTATGAAGCAAGCTATTAATAATCCCCCCCTTTTTGTTGTTACCAGAATATTCCCAGATCCTTAAATACCTTGTAGTTCTTACTGACAGCAGTCTGACAGTGGTGAGTGAAGTTTCCAACTTTTTTTCTTTTAACTTATTTGGAGCAGGGAAAGCACTGTAGATTCACTTTGTAGTGATGTTTGTAACACCCTTTCCCCTTTATTTCTAAAGGAAGTTTGTTGCTGAGGGTTGGTCACTCTGATAAGTCTGGAGAAACACGGACTGCCACAAACTGAAATATGTCTTCATTACTTGTTTGAGTGTTCATTTTGATGTGGGGCTTGCCATAGGAAAAAGAGGTTTGGGTGGTGGAATACAGCAAGTCCACTCGGAGAGCAATGCAGGAATTTCTGGAAGGATTTGTTCTTCCTATTACTGTGATCTGTTAATTCATCTCACTGGCTCACATGGCTGATTTAATGCCAATTATTTTCTTAACATAGAACACATACCTTAGGTCTGTGTTTAAATGGATATGGTGTTAAGTTTGATCGTTAAGAGAGAAGATAATACTGAGATTTGTGCCATTTGTACCATATTTTAGCAGTCTCCTGGCTTGTTAAACATGCAAATGCTGACATGAAATAGTATGTTAAACAATGCTTTTGAATCGTGTGAAGTTTTGATACAAAGACAGACATTCAAAATCAACCCCCTTGCTGCGTGTTTTCTCAGATGTATTTGATTTTTTTTGCATTGATTCCTGGTGTGCTGTCAAAGGTTAAAGTTAGTTCTTTGGGGGTGGGTGTGTGGGTATGTGTGACTTTCTGATCTTTGTTCAATTAAACATGAAATATGTTGCTGTGGTTTCGTGTGGGGATTCCATGTTGTACTGGCCAGGATCGTGCCTACCTTGCCCATTGTAATTGTCTGCTTTAAAATTCGTTCTGTCACAATGGCATCACAAAGCAATTAAAACTTAAAGTTAACATTAGTAAATTTAAACAGCTCCGTTATGGCATTAATCAAACAGTGGAAGGAGAGCTTTTAAAGGGTTTAAATAATTATGCAACTCTTGGTGTAAAAGCCTGACACAAGATAAATCTTTGAAAACTAAGCAGAATCATGGCTTTAAAAAACCCAACTTTAATTTCAGTCAGTGTGGGCTTTTGCATTACGTTCCACCTCTAGTAATTATACCAGTTTAGTAATTATTAGAGATGAAAGAAATTGAGGAAGTTCCTGATTCTTTAAAACTCCAGTAGCTTCAGTCTTTTCAGGGCTAATGATCAAGCAGCCATCATCCAGTCACCTGGGGACCCTATCACAGCTGCAGGCAACAGGCTGATCTTGGGCTATCATTACGATGGCAGTACATACCACAGTTAGCATTTCTCCTCTGGGTGTCTGATAGCAAAGGTTTATAATTTGGGGATTAACAAAAACAGTCAGATTCAAATATGCCTGCCTAGAAACTCCCCTAAGATTTTTTTTTAAAAAAAGATGAATGTATGCATTGACAAGTTATTCTTTATATGTCATGTACTTTAACAGGACAGTAAGTGCTTTGAATATTTCTGAGGAGAAAAATATGAATATGTAGTCATTCTCATTTGTACATGGGTATATGTATGGGCATGGGTTGGCTTTAAGTCTAGTTTTCAACTGAAGATAATTTTGTTGAGAATGTATGCCCTGTACTATTTACATGTGAGCTTAAGTTGCCCCAAACCAAGTACAGTCAAGGGATTGCTATTTCTATCGTAATGCAGTTTTTTTTTTAAATTGCATTTTTTGTATTGCTTATGATTTTTTTTAAAGTGTGAAACCAAATGGTTTTAGACTTTCAGTTACCATAATATACTGCAGAATACACAGACACATAGTCTGCACACTCTCCAGCATACTCTGATGTCTATATCTGTACATTTTCCATATGCTAATAACTTCTTAAGGGAAACGTTAAACTTTCCCTATTAAAACAATAAAGGCACTTATTGTTTGAGTTCACATCACTCTTTTTTTTTATAAACTTTTTATTATTGGCATTTTCTGAATTTCTTATTGGTCTACTAAGGATATATCAATATGGAGATTTATTTACCTGCCAAGGACAAAGTTCTTGTCCATTACTGGCAGTCTTATATGTTAACACACAGCTCACTGTGCAAAGTACAGTCAAAGGGTTGCTTTTTCTATGGTAGTGCAGTTTCTAAAGAGTCCATGGACGAACTAGAAATTCATCTCTCATAGGGTTTTCATTGCCCAAGATTAAAAAAAAATGGGCTCTAAACTCTATATTATCTTTAGAACCATTTTTCCAGCCTTTTCTATATACTCTTTAGTGTTCTTGTCCTTCACAACAGACTTCATTAAGAACAGTGATAGTGCCTATCACTTCAGTATTTGCTAATGGTTTAGCTTGTTGCAGTTTTAGCAAGTTTTTAGAGGCACTATCAGTATTTCACTATTTCATTTATTTTTATACATTAGAAAGGGGGAAAGGCATTAAATATTCAAAAATAACATTCTACTAAGTGATAAAAAAGTCCAAGCATGGTTACTGGTGGGAAGGAAGGTGCCATCTTGGGATAGCTTGACCTTCGTGTGCATCTGCATTTCCTGTCTGTAACAGTGTTTCCAGCTCTCAGTGTGTATCCCAGGCAACAGTTTGTGGAAGAGGTAAGACTGTAAGCTCCAGAGAAGTCACATTGAGGGTGTCATGTTGCCATGATAGTAGGTTAGCGAGGGAAACTTCTGGAGTAGTGAGCTCTGATTTGCTGTGTGTATTTTGGGGGAAGCCACCTAAAGATTCTTCTTTAGGACTCGGATTTCAGGGGGCTTATTTTCATTGCTTTACTGATCATCCCTACCTCTTAACTTGTGCATAGTGTTTGGTCCCAGGTACCACCCTTAATTCTGAGGATTTATGTGTCATCAAGACAAACATAAACTTGCTTTTGTGGAGCGTATAGTCAAGAAAATTAAGCTTTTAGATACCGCCCATGGCTTTGTAGTTGTTAGAAGGAGGTTTTGTAAGTAGGGAAGGAGATACTTGTATAAGGTGTGTTTACAATTCTGCCTGTTGCCTCAATGGAGCAGTTGATGGGTTTCCGAGAGTGTTTGGTGAACGGCAAGTTTTGTTTTGCACTACATTCAGGAGGTAAATATGGGTACTAAGTTAAAGATACTAAGTAGATAGGACTTTCCCACCCCATTTTGGATTTAATGCTGTAGTTTCTTTTTCTTCTCCTGAAAGTTCCAGATAGTAGTTTTGAAAGTTAATTGTGCAATAGTGAAACTAATAACATTTCAAAAAAAATTTTAAAGAGTTCATAATGTTAATTCATATGTTAATTGGAGGATCGTAGAGAATGTGTGTGATGTAGATATTAAAACCTACATGCACTAAATGTCAGAAATCTCTGCCTTACAGCACTGAGACAAAACCAGCCATAAGGAATTCATTATATTACATATTCAGCAGGGAATCCTGGGAAAACTCAGCCAGTCGGTACTGAAAAGTATCTTGCACAGGTTTGACTGTTTCTCCCCTGAGAGACAGGTAGATGATCTAACATGAGAGTATCAAACCATGGTTTATAAGTGCAAGGCAATTCAAAGGTGATAACACAGGGTGTCTTGGTGGCCTTTCTAGTAGAGATGTGATTGCCAAAGTCAATGGTGTTGGGAGAGTGTAGCTCACCAAAGGGAAAGGTGATGAGCATGAAATCCCTTTGCTCTTTCATTACCACAGAGATCATTTACATAAGAATCACATCATTATGCCAAGTTTTAATCTTCAAAATAAAACCATTATAAGACAATAACACCACTTTATAGCTTCTGTTACAGGTAACTGTCTTTTCACCTTTGCCGATTTGCATATTTAGAACCCAGTGCCTAGCCTTTCCAGGGAGAATACTTCTTTATCTACCAATTGACACCAAGTGCCAGCTCACCTTCCACTGATCCCAGATCAGTTCCTTATTTAGCACGGGTGCTGCATCTCCTTTTAGCTCTAACATTCTGGAATTTTCACATGAAGAAATCATGATTCTTACATGTTGATCAGTAAGCCATGTCAAGGAGTACATTTTCAGTTGTGGGCTTGGTGGAGGTGCAAACCGGTGGAACAGAACCAGACTTGCTGGCATCTCCCGGGGGAGGCTGGGCAGTCTGGTTCCCACTGAATGCCCATCCGGGGGCTGATATAGGAAGGAAGACATGTCAGATACATGGACTCCTTCTCAGGGTTTTTAACCAAGAATCTTGCTCCTTTAGAGCCTGGGGCATCCCACAGAGAAGTCTGTAGCTTCTAAACCAGAGAGGGCCTTTTCCTGCTTCAACTAACTCATAGGGGTTTGGTGACTTTCACTTACAGCAGAACCAGCTGTGGACTTGACACTGTGGTCATCGTTGACCTGGGTGTCAGGGGCATTAGCACTTTTTATTTCAGTTTATTTATTTCCGTGTGTGTGTGTGTGTGTGTGTGTGTGTGTGTGTGTGTGTGTGCACAGGACAACTTGTGTGAGCTGGTCTTTCCCATCACCATGTGTTTCCTAAGAACTGAGCTCAGTTCTTCAGCCTTGATGGCTGTCACCTTTACCGTTTGATTCATCTTGCCATTCCTCGGATACATTTTTGGACTGAACTGAGTTTGCAGAAAGTAGTAGCAACCCTGTGGACCCAAATCAGAAGTCTGTTGCTTTAAGGACAGCTTGGAATTGGGTTTACTTACATGTAGTAATTACCTGCAATTCATGTTTGTTCGTTTGTACAAGTGCTTCTATGATTTCTATACAGCCACAGGTCCCAAACTTTTAATAATGTTTGAGGCTTCATCTTGAACCCCCCATAGGCCTAGGCTGTGGTTTTTCATACCAGGTTTGTATAATAATACAAGAGATAATACAAGAGTGGAAGTAATACAATATCACTGTCATGTCTTACAGTTCTATTCTTGTGTTGACCTGGAATTTAAATGATGCCTTTCTGTGTTGTCCCCCTTTAAGCCTCCTAGGGCATAGACATCCATAGGCTCAGTTTCCTTGCTTCTCCATCGGCCTTCTGAGGACAAGCTTTGCTGTCCCTCCTCTTCCAGTGTTGGTGGTGACACATCAGCAGACAGTTGTGGCCCTTCATTGTTTAAGGTATTTCCGCACATTTGTCACACAGTAAGTAGGCTAGGGTGCCAGGGATTGGAGAAGCTATGATGGATACAGATAGGTCTGCATCCTTATGATAGGCAGCGGAAACTCATTGCATATTGATGGTTTCCCCATCGGTTAGAGAAGGCTCAGGAAGCAGGGGCCACCTAGGTGTATGATCCCAGGAGGGCAATGCATGCAGCCTGACACATTTGTGGGTGACAGCATTGCATCACAATATCCAAAGACTGGATGTCCCTCATAGTGGAAGCTTTCAAGCTACACATGAGACTCTATGTTTCAGGTTGAAAATACTGAGCTTGGTCACACATTCTATAGGCTTTCTCATCAGGCCCCAGGTAGGCATTAGGTATTTGGGAGGTGGTGGATGGGACTGTACCCATTGGCATCTGTGTTTTTTGAATAGTCAATGAAGATTTTAGGCCATGCCTTTGCATTTTGTAGGGCTAATAATTCTAGGAAGCATTAGTTTCACAATGACAAGATATTTTCAAGTCATATACAAGGGTCATCATTTCAGTATTATTAGCACACAACTCACTTGAGTGCATAGTCTGGACATCTTTTATTTGGGGACCCAGTTTTCCTATTCTAAATAAATTATCTGCATCTGTGTTCATTTGTTTGCTCTTCCAAGTATTTGGGTTTATTTTACCTCTGATAATGCTACCTAAATAAAGGACAAACTTGGTATCAGAAGACAACTTAGCATCTGTCCCCTATGATTGGCCAAATAAATACTCCTATAGGAAAATAGCAGTCACGTGATGTGAGGTCACTAACTGGCTTTGAAAATTCTCTGCACAGTTTCCAGACCAACAAGCCTAGTGGGACAGTGCATAGCTGTTCAGAGGGCTCCGGCCAGTGGCCGTCACTGTGGGGACAGTGCATGGCTGCTCAGAGGGCTCCCGCTTTGGAGGAGTGGAGAGAGATGTAGAAGGGGTCAATGTGGCTTCCCTAAGAGTGCTTTATTGCTTTTTCAGTTCCTGCCTTCCTTTCTTTCTTTCTTTCTTTCTTTCTTTCTTTCTTTCTTTCTTTCTTTCTTTCTTTCTTTCTTTCTTATTATTTTGTTGTTGTTTTGAGACAGGATCTCCTGGTATAACTAGACTTCCTTTGAACTCCTTCTGTAGCTGAGAGAGGGTGACCCTGAACTAATAATCCTCTTGCTCCACCTTGAAAGTGCTGAAACTACATATATGTGTCATCAAGCCTGGCTCCCCAATCCTTCCACTTTTCAGCTCACAGATCCGTTGTTTCTACTTGAGATATTATTACTCAGGAAGGAAGGAGGGAAGGACGGACAAGTGTCTGTGACTATGTAATGGAGTAATAACTCCAAGTCCTACCACCATGTGAGTAACTCTAGAGCAGGCTGGAATGAGATGTGGCTGCCATGGGTAGGCTAACCAGGCTAATAACCTGTTGCTTCTTCCAACTGCTCTTTAAAAATGACCTCTCAGTGACCTAGAGAGGACGAGGCACTTAGGAAGCTACGTGGACTCCTCTTAGATAGTACTTTTTCTCTCTCTGTCTCTATCTGTCACCCATCTCTGTCTCTGTCTCTCCCCCTTCTCTGTCTCTCCCCATCTCTGTCTCTCCCCCTTCTCTGTCTCTCCCCATCTCTGTCTCTCTCTGTGTATCTTTCCAAGCCACATAGGAGCTGTAAATGTGTTCATGAGTTCACTTAGTATTACCGTAACAAAACACCAAAGGCTGGGGAGCTCATGGAGCACAGTGGCTTCTTCAGCCCACAGAGAGTCCAGGATAGTGATGTATCCTGTCTTGTGCTATGTTATGGCACGGTAGAGAAATGAAAAAGGAACTGGCAACAGGCAGAAGCCAAATATGGGTGGTATCATTGCATGACAACCTACTCTTGTGAGTAATCTACCCTGGGAGACTGATGTCACTGCTTTTCCAGAATGGTATCCAGCCTCTTATGGGTGAGCCATATCTGTGGTCAAGCATCAAGCACATGGACCAGTGCAGACAAACTGTATCCATCGCAGCTCATGTCTAGCAATGGCCCTGCATCATCTGCTGTATTCTTCAACAGCTCTGCTGTATGATGGATTGTTGTGCGAGTCGCTCACCCCACTTTCCTGGTCATAGGATGCCTTTACTCAGTTATGTGTTGGTAGCTTACCAAGTGACGCTTGGTACAAGTGACACTTCAGTGAGCTCCTTGCCTTCTTGCTGACACGCGTGGTTATATGACACACAGTATGTTCTTGAAAATTGAAGGACTAGTTACAGAGAATATATAGATTTAGATGTTTTAGGGCTAAGACCAGTGCTTGCTGTTATTAGCCATAGAGAGTGGCTGTGATTCAGTCCTTTGTACTAACAGGACTTGGGGACAAGCTGGTCTTTCATGATGCTTTAATTAGAACTGCTGTAGGTAGGAGGTGGCTTGACCATCTTCCATATTTATTTTGCTAGCAGTTGCCTTTTTCTTTTCTGGGTTCTTTCATCTTTCAGTTTGAAAAGGCCCCTTTTATCATTAAGAAAATTTGTCCTTGGACTTATTTGTTAAACATATTTCTCCTACTTGTTTTTCTTTTGCTGTGTAGAAGCTCTAGCTTTTTTGCCGTTTGCTGGTACTTTTCCTTTCTAAGATGGATAGGTATTTATTTTTTTCCTTTCTAAGATGGATAGGTATTTATTTTTTTTCCTAATCCCTCTTTCAGTTCTGTGTCATCCATTGTAGTGAATTCAGGGTTTTCTCTACCTATGCCCAATCCCACTTGCTCCTCTGCTCCCAAGTTACTTCTAGAAATGAAATAGAGGCTCGACAGACATTTGCAAGATGGAAGAGAGAAGTGTGATGGCCAAGACATGGGCATTCAACTAGAATCCCTGGTCTAAATTTTAATGCTCTTGGGATAGTCTTTGCCCCCTCTCATCCCTCCAGCCCTCTCTTATAGTCTCTCTGACTGCAGGCCAGGCCTTGAGACTGTCCTCCAACTCTGCCTTTCTGGTGCAGGGATTAAACTTGGCTTAAAGACCCTTCTGACCATGGTCAGAGGTGCGGGTGTCTGGGAGAGGGTCGGGGACTCACAAGTCCTTCAGTCTACCAAGGCTAGCATCTTGGCACCAGCTAGTATAGCAGTGGAGTCTAAATCCCATCTTTTAGACTGCTGGCGTAGAGGGAATTCTGAAGGCCAATGCCTGTGGGAATTTCTGTGGACAGATAATGGGAACTTCGAGTGAGAGGAGTTCAGCATGGAGCCTCCCACCATCACTATCCTTCTGGCTAGTCAACTTGGGCTCCGCGCAAAAGAAATGATCCTAATTTTCAAAGGGAGTCTAATTGTTCTTCTGAGAGGGGCTAGGGTTATAATTTGCCTGTCATTACCGAGGTTTGGTCATGGATTGGTCAATACTCTTTAAATTAGAAAGGTAAGTCTGGGCCTGGCCTCACAAAGGACTTAGCTGGGTGAGGAAATGGCTCCTTCCACTAGCCCTGCCATTGCTAAGTTTGTTCTCCAGCATTTCTTATAGAATGGCCCAGGGAATTACCTCTGTGTAGACTGGAGCTTGCGGTATGATTTGGACTGCTAGCCATTCTGTCTGACTGTCAAGCCTCTGCCTCTTTTCTATTATTTGAAATCTTTTGTGGCAGGTTGTATGAAATTTTCTCTCTCATAAGCTGTTCCCCCCTTTCTGTTTGCTTTATCACATCCCCCTTATTTTCCATGTTTGCTGAGTGAGCAGCCCTCTTATCTGTTTAGTTCATGAGAGTCACCTCCAGGTCCACACACCCAGAGGAGTAAGTGACTTGGGACACTGGCTGTTCCTTTGGTGCTCAGTGAGCAAGCCTGTGAGTGGCCACTTACTGACCTTGGACTTTGCTTGTCTAGGAGTGTTCTTTGGTGGGCACTGGCTTCCCTTTCTCTGTGTATTAAATAACTGTCCTAAAGTTGACTTCTGTACAAACTCTGACACCTTAATATCACCAATCAGATGACTTTCAAGTAACCCATTTATCTTTCTTCTGTCAATCTTAATGCTGTATGCAGCGAGAGAGAGAAGGGTAGCAATCAGAGTGGGGTGAGCCAAGAGGATTGGGGGACCACTTTTAATGAGTGGAATACCCTCCAGTGACAGCAAGTGACAGAGGACATTGCACTATGCCATCCTTTTATATTCTAGAAAGTGCTTTAGTGAGAGGTCAGCTATAGTATGGCTGGATGTCTCCTTAGGGATGAGACCAGGAGTGCTGCTGCGCAGGGAAGGCACTGCAGGGTGAGGGAGGACACTGACAGTGGAACTTTGAGGCAGGGAGGAGAGGACCCTCTGGGACCCATCCCACCTCAAGATCCAGAGTCGAGATATCATGTCCTAAGCAATTCCATGATTTGGTGACCGATCAGGAAGGAATGATCTCAGTCTTGATCTGTAATTCTAGGAATTTCCTTCTGAGATCCTTCATGCTCTGGTTGAAGGAGTTGTGACTTCTGCTCCTGCACATCCTTTCCTCCCTTCACCTCTGCTGCCCTTCCCTTTCCTCTTTCTCCCCCTCCTCTCTCTTCTGTGAGAAAGGGTCTCATGGAGTCCAGACTGGCTACCCTTGGTCACTAAGTAAGTAAGGATTGACTTGAACCCCTTACTCCTGTCTCTACCTCCCAAGTGTTGTAATTACAGGCATGTGAGACCACTGTCTGCACCTCTATGTTGTTCTCTTCTTCCTTCTTGTATAGATGTGGGCCACATATGTTCCTGGTGTTGTTGGAGGTGTTGGGTGCCCTGGAACTAGAGTTAAGGATGGTTGTGAGCCACTGTGTGAGAAGAGAACTTGGGTCCTCTACTCTAGACTGCTGAGCTATTTCTCTAGCCGTCTCCCTAGATTCTTCCACTGCTGCAGCCATATGAATATCATTTTCATATACATACACATATACATACATACACACACACACACACACACACACACACACACATATTAGCTTGTCTGTGCCCCAACTTTCATCCTGTGTGCCAAGTCAACATGTCACAGTGAGGGACATAAGGGACTGCGCACTTAGAACTCAAGATCAAATCCCACTCACCAAAATTTGCTAAGCCTCAATACTCCTGCCAGTAAAATGGTAGGCATGACCCTAGGCTAGCTGACCCAGGAAACCAACATGAGCTGCTTAACAGGTGGCTGGCCCTGGCAGCTCTCCAACTGGCCATCACTGTGCTTTCTGGATGATTCCTCACGAGGAAGCATCCTGTGAAGCTTTGGGTTGTTTTTGTTTGTTTCGTTTTCTTCTTTATGTTTCTTTCTCTTGTACAATCCTTCAGGGATGAGGTGACACACTTTTGTGGCAGCCAGCCTCCTTGAGTGGAGAAGGAAATATTTTCCCTTCCGGAGAAAGTATGAGAGAAACTGAACATTTGTTTGGGTTTTAGTAGCCGTTGTCCACAGTAGGAGGTGGCCACTGAGCTGGAAGAGCCTGTGCTCACCATATCCTGGCTAATGCCTTGCGGGTGGGCACTGGGCACCTGTTTGTATCTAGAGACATTGACCTTAAGTGAACCCTTGGTCTGGTATCATTGTGTCCCTGTCATAGGATAGGAAAGGGAGACTCAAGGACTGGGCACATCCATCTACCAAGGCTGAAGCTGCATAAAGTAAGTTTCCTCATTAGAAAATACGTTTGTCATTCTCAATGAGCCAGACCCAGTCAGCAGCAAATCCAAGAGGTGGATCTCTGTAGCAGGCCTGAGGTCTGTTCCTCTGTTGTCACCTCTTCATTTGAATATTTAGAGCTGTTCCGAATCCTCCACCCCCAAGTGCCCCTGTTCCAAAGGAATGTAACTTCTCCAAGAAAGCAGTGTGATATGGTATTACTCATTGACACCTGGGAGAAGTGTTGGAAGGAAACCTGACCGATCCCTAGCCGTGTCAATAAAGGCTTCTGAGAAAATTCTGAGTAACTGTGGAGGTGGGGTGTACTGTCCCCATCATCACTGTGGTGATGATCAGCAGACCCGGTGCCTGCCAGAGGCCAAGGAGCCGTACAGTGCGTGCGTGTGTATGGTGTGATTGTGAGTGTGTTGTGTGTGTATGTGTGTTGTGTGTGGTGTGTGTATGTATGATGTGTGTATATGTATGTGTGGTGTGTGTGTATGTGTGTGTTGTGGGTGGTTTGTGTGTGTAGTGTGTGTAATGTATGTGTGTAGTATATGTTTTTTGTGTGGTGTGTATGTGCCGAGTGTACATGTATGTGTGGTGTGTGCATGTGTGTAATGTGTGTGTGGTGTGTGTATGTGTATGTATTGTTTGTGTTGTGTGTGTATATGTGTCGTGTGTGTGTGGTATGTGTGTATGTATGTGTGGGGTGTGTGTATGTGTCGTGTGTGTGTGGTATGTGTATATGTATGTGTGGGGTGTGTGTATATGTAAGGTATGTGTATTGTGAGTGGTTTGTGTGTTGTATGTGTATGTAATGTGTGTGTGCTGTGTGTATGTGTGTGGTGTGTGTGGTGTGTTTGTGTGGTGTGTAGGTATGTGCACAAGAGTGCAGGTGCCGGCTGAGGCTAGAAAAGGCCATCAAACCCCCTGGAGCTGGAGTTCCTGGCAGTGGTGAAGTGCCCAAGAATGGTGCAAGAACTCTGCAAGAATGGTGCAAGCTCTTAGCCTCTTCTCTAGCCCCTCGGAGTCCCACTCTTGATGATTTCCCATGAAGGTCAGCCAGCTCGCTAGGGTGGAGACCCAGCTTGATTTGCAGGTACAAACCAGGGTGGCTGGGCCATGTCCTGATTGCTCCTTTAAGACGATAGGTAAATGACAGCCAAAAGGGCAGCCGAGCACAGCTCAGTGACAGGGGCTTAGCAAGAAGAGACTCCAGGCTGAACACAGGCGGACAGCAGCAACAGCACACCTACGACACCATGGAAAATAAGATGGGAAAGTCATGACACACATGTATAAAAATGTTTGCACGAAACCCATTGTTTTGTATGTTAGCTAGCAAAATGAAGAAGACAGACAGAAATACAGAAAGAAAGCAGAAAGGAAGGAGTGAAGGAAAGAGGAGCGAGTAAGCCTTGGGCCTTCTGGTTATTTTCTGAAAGAACTTCTGTATGTATTTACTGAAAACTATTTCTAAACACATATGCACAGATTCTGTTATGTTGGAAAATAGATGACTACATATGGATATTTATCAGCAATTTTTACCTCCATGTAACTGATCAAGTTGATTTTGTGCATATTTAGAGATTATCTGATTAAAAATTATTTTATCTAAAAAGATTTTATTATCAGTTATTGTGTGTTTGTGACTGTGGATGTGGGTGCCTGTGGAGGCTGCCATTTTCCGATCCCCAGAGCTGGCATTGCAGGTGGTTGTAAGCTACCCAACCTGGGTGCTGGTAACCAAAGAGTCTTCTGTATACCTGTCCATGTCCCTAGCTGCCAAGCTCCATATTTCCTTTTTTGAAATGGGGTTTCATGTAGGTTGGGCTTGTTTCAAATACACTACATAGCCCAGGCTGGCCTGGGATTCCTGATCCCACTTCTATGTGCTACCAAACCCTGCTTGAAAATGCATTTATGTCTCATAAATACTGTAAAAATATTTAATATGTAAGTACAGCCTCCTGCTGAGTCAAGACTGAGACAGTGTGGATGGGACCATGTTTCACAAACAACTATTAATTGATAGTGGCTAAGATAATGGCGTCCACACTCTCTTTCGGTTCTGTCTGGGCAGCTCTGTAAATTGTGTATTGATTATGCAAATTGACCTAGTGTCTTTATTACTGCTCTGCAGATACATGCAGATTGAATGTACATTTGGTAAGATTGCCAGTTCTGTAGGAAAAAAACTGCATTTTCAAGGTCCTTTTTGGGGAAGAGAAATTGTATTAAAACTAAAGAAAAATACAATTTATTTGTAAATTCACGGGATTATTTTGTGTTCTAAAAAATAAGAAGTGAAGTTAAAAGGTTTAAATGATACTGTTTAATTTCCTTTGTTTCCAGTTCCTCCAGGAAGGTGCCATAGAAATGATACCAAATCAATAATCATCTATTTTTGTAGTTTATTTTTGATCATGTGACTTTTCTTATTTTGTATCAGGCTAAAGGAAACTTAGACATTCTGGGTTGGTTGCTTTTTTACATTTATTAACCCAACTAGAAGAAGACAAAATGGCTTAATTTTTTCCCAATTAAACATCAGTTTTATCATTGGCGATAGCTTGTAAGCCACAAAGCACAAGCTTGGGTTGTGCTCCAGTCTTCTATTGCTAACATACACACCTTATTTTATAGGATTTTCTTCTTTTGTTGTGGTTGTGTTATCAGAACATTTGTTTAGATTTCTCTCATTTCCCTAAATATGTCACTTACAAATGCTGAGCTGCTACTTGTCTATAAGAGTGAAAAGAAAAAAATAGCTTTTTCTGTTTGTCTAAGAATCACTTTCTGCATTATTAATTAAATGTACACGTGTATGCATGAACGTGCGCGCTTGCCTGAGCTCTCATGTCTTGCCCATACCTGTGAGGCCAGAAGACAACTTTGGGTGTTGTCTCTAAAAAACACTGCAACCTTCTTTTTGAGATAGTGTTTCTCATTGGCCTGGAGCTTGCTCATTAGGCTGTGCTAACTGGCCAGTCTTCCCCAGTGTTGGGATTACAGTGTGTGCCATCATTCCTGGCCTGGTTCTGGACACCGGACTCAGATCCTATGCTATTTGTACAGCGAGCACCTTACCAATGAAACCACTTGCCCAGCCACTTTGTTTTCCACTTTGGACCCAGTTTATTAGAGAGCTGTGCTGAAGGGAAAAAGAAAACCAAAGACTTCGAGTTCCAGGTTGGAATGAATCTGGTTAACAGAATACTGAATGTCAGAAATGTTGTATTGACAATTTCCACACAAATTCCTTTGTCTCTGCCTTTCAGATAGAGCATCGCAGTTTAGAAGAGGAACATTCAAAGTTCTGAAACAAAACAAAGGAGTAAGACAAAGTTATGAATAAAGAGAACTGAGTGGTAGTACTGTGTTGATTTTTGTGAATGAATTTGGAGCTTTCTCTCTTCTCACCATGTGAAGAAAAGGGCTACTCTGCTGTGCAAGCACTGCTGTGTGCAGAGGCCAGTGCTGCTTGTTTAAACACCTCTCTCTTAAGATAGTGTTTCAATAATCATTGAGATAGTGTAAGCATCTTGTTCAGAAATATTATGACTATTTGACTGACATTCTGCAATGACCAAGAAATAGAAACCATTGGTAGAATCATCAGAAGGCACTATCCATATACCCACTGGAGACTTTTTGCTCCAATTCTCCTTGACTGCATGTACCAACATGCCCTGTAGCTGATGCTCTGAGATAAAGTGGGAACAATTTGATTCTCGCCCCCAAATTCTTATGTCTAGATTGCAGTTTATAAAAGAGTTCATTTATGCTTGTGGCTGTTTTCAGAGACATTTCTTAGACTCCGGACCTTCCCACTTCATGCTAAAGAGCACACACACACCTTGGAGTCACTTATTCCCTGCCACACTAGAGTCTCAGCTGTTGAAACCTCTGCTATAGAGGCATTGCTGCTAGAATACCCGACTGTTGAGACCTTCTCTGTGTCCTGTTTCCCTTCTGTGAAATGGAAGGAGGATGGAATGTAGTCTGCTCACTGCTTTGGTTTGACTTTCATGAAAGTCTGATGTCTCAGGCTGAGTGGGAAGACATCTGATGGGCAGAAGAGGAGTCCGGTGAAAAGAAGGGTCACGCGAAAAGAGAAACCAAGTTTCTCCAAAGCAAACCAAATATAAAACACCCCCAAACAAACAAACTACAACAGGATCCCACTGCTAACAACAACAACAAAAAAGGTAGAAAAATACTTCAAGACAGAGTCACATCACAGCAAGAAAAGTATTTTTTAAAAACTGTATAACCTTTGTTTAGAAAACCAGCTGGGCAGGGTGATTGCTTCTTTTCCTTGTTAGGCCATGTGGGTCTGAGCTTCTATACCATCTTTGTCTTCTGACTTGCTTACATATGTGCCATCATTCTTGGTGGATTCTTGTATTTTCTTATATAAGGTTCTGTACATGCCGGTAAAGAACATTTAATATAGTTTTTTGGCATTTTCTTTTTTCAGGGAATGTTAGTATGATTCCCTTATAGAAGGTTCTTGAAATTTCAAAGGCTAGCCCTGTTTCAGCACCCTGAGATGAGGATCTGTCTGAATCACACCATATTGGCTTGTTGATGTGCCTTTTGTATAGTTTTTTTTTCTTTTCCAATTTGCTTCATTTTCTTCACTCAAGGTCTTCTCCTCTATCATAGGTTGGCTTCTAACTCTTCCTGTAGGCAAGGATGACCTTAAATTCCTGATTATTTTGCCTCCAAGCTCCTAAGTGTTGGATGCTGCCCAGCCCCCACCAATCCTGTTAATGCTATTCTGGAGCTCGGGGGGGGGGGGGGCGGTGTCCTGCAGGATGGCGAAAACCTAACCAACCGAGCTCCATCACCAGCCCCTAGGTGTGGATTTCTGTTGTTGGGAAGAGTCGTGAACTGCTTATAGAATTATGTTATCTATTTAAATGAACATTTAATGATATTAAAAAAACAGAATAAAGGAAATATTAGATTCAATATCCATTTTTGGTTTCAATTAAATTTTGCATTTCTTTTCTTTGCCCTTATGCATGTTTGAAATAAAATGGAAAAAAAAATAAGACAAGTCTCACTAAAGATTTCTGAGATCCTAAAATATCTTGTACTTGGTTTAAAAGTTATCTGGTATGACTGTGGGCTCCGTGGCTTTGGTGTTTATTTGCTATCATTTAGGCATGTAGGAAGATGGTTTCAGAATAAAAATCTGGGCGTGTGAAGCCAGTTGAGGAAAGTGAGTCCTTAGCCTGATTCTGCCTGCTCTCTAGGAATGGCTCTCATGACTTACTTGCAAGCCCTTAACTGCCCCTGCCTGTGCCCCATCACCCCCCACCAGCAGTTAGCTCCTGTTTCCGTTCTGCTCTGGCCTTGGTTTGTACTCTCTCCCTCTTCCCTTGTTTATGTTGTAGCAGTCACAGCGGTCCCTGTTTCCTGGTCTGCTCTTTGCTAGCGAAACCTCTCTGTGACCACTGCAGCATCTTTCTAGAAGGGATCCACCATACCCCTGCTTAGAAATCCCCCCACTTGCTTCTGGTGCTGAGGTTAGCACATAAAACCCATGATGTCTGTAGTGTCATTTCCAGTCACTCTTCCCTCATCTGTGATCAACAGTGCCCTTGTTGGGTTTTCTTAAAGGTAGCATGCCGCTTTTGGCGTCTGTGTTCTTGGTTTGGGAAGCTGAGCTCTACTTGTGTTCTTTGTTATTGCTCCTTAACAAGCTGCTCTGTACTGGGTAAGATGAGCCCGTCCCTATTTAGCTGAATGTTGCCCTCCTTCTGACCTCACTGAGTTTTGATTTTTTTCTCTCCCAGGGTGAGTTTGCTATGTTCATCATGCCATGATACAGGGGAGATGTTTTGGATGGCAAACTTGGGTAAATGGACCAGAGGGCCCAAGGTCCTAGGAGACCTTTCTAGCTTTGTGTGACCCCAGTCTGCCCCAGCCACTCTCAGTGCTGAAACAGTCATTACCAAACCTCTGAAACTGCTCCTGACCAACATTTTGCAAATGGTGGTAGATCATAAGCTCTCAGGGCTCAGGAACAACTTCAGCTTAGGTTTTGAACCCCCCGGGTCTTAACCAAGGTGCCCAGGAAATGTTTGCTTGCTGAAGATGAGACAAGGCAGGCGTTGCGACTCATCCTGAAATAGATGACTTGAAGTAGGGCGATACTTGTAACCCCTCTCTCTCTTTAATAATTTGTTTTTATTCTGTGCACATCGGTGCTGTGCCTGCATGTATATCTGTGTGATACATCAGATGCCCTGGAACTGGAGTTGCTGACAGTTGTGAGCGGCTATGTGGGTTCTCTTATTTGAATGTTGGATCACTGAAATAGCTTATCTCCAATAGGTCTTTGATTAAATGATTAAAACAACAGAATGGAGGTAGGGAGTTTAGATTAGGTTTTCTGATTGGAATTGGAACTTTCAATTCATTTCCATGCTGTGCATGCATGCATGTTTTTTAACTTCTTCCAGGGCTCAATTCCTCCTGCTCGCATCCTGTACAAGAAGAAGGTGCATCATTGTGAGTAGATGAATTTGTGTCTGGCCAGTTCTTCTTGATAGGGGTGCTTCTGTGGTCTTCGGGGAGCTCGAGAGACCTGAGAGCAGTCGAGCAAAACCACAGAAGTTCCAAATGCCAGCAGCGGTTTGTTGTGATGCAGAGGCAATCTTTTCCACGCTAAAGGGCTTTTGTTTTTTTTTTTTGTAGACCAAAGGAACGTGTAAATGGAAGTGTGAAAGTGGTTCCCCCCCCCCCCGTCCCTTTAAAAAACAGCTTCGTAACTCACAACTTTCAGAGAATAAAGTAGGTAGAAAGTTAACATTTCAGAAAAGAGGGTATTTTTTTTTAGACAGGATCTTGCTGTGTAGCCCAGGCTCATCACCAACTTGTAACCCTCCAACTGTTCACCCCTCAGTACTGAGATTAAAGATGTGCACCATATAACTAGACTGAAGAGAGTCATATAATTTTTACTGATCTATTTTATTTTGAGTAGCGTGTAGTTGTGTGTGAGTCTGTATTTGGTACGTGTGTGTGAGTACAGGTGACTGAGGAGGTGAGAAGAGGGTGTCAGGTCCCCTAGAACTGAAGTCACAGGCAGTTGTTAGCTGCCCACTGTGTGTGCTAGGAACTGAGCTCTGGTCCTCTGTCGGAGCAGGCCATGCTTTTGACCAGAGAGCTATCCCAGCCCCGAGAGCGCAGTCTGTACATGGACCCGCTGGTACTTAACCATGATGTATGCGGGATCTCTGTGTCTTACTTCTTCAAGCTGAGGCCGCAGCTCCAGGATCCTTGAGTCTAGTCTACCCTCTGATTACTTCTGTTTTTGTTTTGTTTTGTTTGCTTGTTTACCTTGACTTGACAGCTACCAGAAGATAAGTGTGTGGCTGTGGGCTGGCTGCCCAGTCTGGTGGGCTGTATGCCTTCATATGCTTCCTTGCCTTTGTGTAACAGGGTACAACTTATTTGCCTCAGAGCTGTTCACATCTTTGGGGATTCCAGGTTAGAATGCATATCTAGAGTCCAGAAATCTCAGAGCAGTGACCTTGCCTTTTAGTTCTTGACCACCAGGAAGGTTTTCTGCTTCTTGTTAACCCCTCATCAGAGCCTAAAGATGGCCCCTCCTTCTGTTTAGGGGGAAAGTAATGAAAGCTTAGAGAGTGTGGTTTGAAGACTGTGGGAAGGATGCTTCCCGATATGGTTCCCTGTAAACAGATAGTCCCTGCTCTTCTTCTCCAGCTCCTAAATATGCCAGCAAATAGACGACTTCATTTATGTATTTATTTATTTGTGTGTGTGTGTGTGTACAATGTGTGTTCCTGCACGTCTGTGACCCTGTGTATAAATGAAGGTGTGTTTGTCTCAGGCTCATGTGCATGTATGGAGGGTAAGGGCAACCTCAAGTATCCCTCCTCATCTACCTTGTTTGGAACAGCACATCTTGGTTGTATTTCTGCTGCCATCCTCAGGCTAGATAGCCCAAAGAGTTTCTGAGATTTCTCCATTTCTGTATCTAGTCTCTCTTCAGTATCCTCGTGGGAGTGCACTAGTGTTACAGTCTCTTGCAGTTGCATCTGACTTTTTAGTGGGTTCTGGGGATTCAAACTCAGATCCTCTTGCTTTCTGTACAAGGGCTTTATCCATCTCCCCAACTTGCATATGATCTTAAAATGCGAGATTAGATCATTAATTATCACTTGGCACAAGATGGTTATTAACCTGAGGTTTTTGGTCATGTTTTGTAGTGCTTTATGGAACATATGAGTATGAAATGTGTTTATATGAATTTTCAGTTTACTTAATTATCCCAGTGCTTCTGAAAGTAAGACATGGATTTTAATGCAAAGTCTTTGTCGAAGGTATCCTTACTTTCATTTTTTTCATTAAAATTTATATTTAGTGTGTGTGTGTGTGTGTGTGTGTGTGTGTGTGTGTGTGCTTAGAATCCTGTGTGTTATAGATTGCATCCATCATATGGTTTCCAGGGATCAAATGTAGGTCATCAGATTTGGTGTCGAGGGCCTTTACCTGCTGAGGTATCTTACTGGCTCATCCTTGGATACTGAGTAATGGAGTAAACCTTTACATCTTTATTGTCCCACTATTCTGTAGTATTGGAACCACATTTTTTGAATATGTAGGGTTTTTTAAAAGATTTATTTATTATGTATACAGTGTTCTGCCTGCATGCCAGAAGAGGGCACCAGATCTCATTATAGATGGTTGTGGGTGCTGGGAATCGAACTCAGGATCTCTGGAAGAGCAGTCAGTGCTCTTCCCCTTCTGAGCCATCTCTCCTGCCTGAGTATTTAGTTTTTATAGCTTTAAATGATTAAGTTCCCCATGGTTGTGGTCATGACAATGAAATCTAGAGTTAATAAAAAATAAAACGGTATGCATTTTTTTTGAGTTGGTACTGTGTTGGTTAAGATTGAGCAGTTCACACCATGGTTCTATTGGGTGAGAAGCTGGCTGTGCCCGAGAGAACCAACTGGTAGGAAGTTGTCCAGGTTGAAGTCTGCACGCCTGTGTACATGTGTAACTTTTTGGGTTCATGCATGGCTCACCAGCCTCCAACACTAAGTAATCTTCCTGCATTCATATTTATGGCATCACTAGAATCTTGTGTTTCTGCCACCCTCATAAAAGCCGAGTCTGGTTTTTAAGGTAGGACTTCATGGAATTAACCAGGGAAAGCCTCATTTATATCTCCTGCAAAGACGGACCAAGGCCTGTGCTCTTTTTTCGCTGCCAGAAGTTTTTATAGTAATACTTTGTGTCCTAGCTCTGGCTCTTACCATTAAATGTGCTTTTTATAGAGTAGCAAGTTATAAATGTAGTGCAGCTACGGCATATTAATCTTACTGCAGAGATTTAATGAGGCAGTTGTTTTGCGATGGACACTATTGGGAGACGAGAGCGACAGAGTTTTACTTCATCACTGAGCTGCAGAAATATTCCTTGCCTGGTAATAATTATAACCACATGATCTCTTCATTTTTCTTTCTTTTGCTGGTGCTTTTCCATGCAAAAGTGGCTTGGAAGGAGGTCCATTTCCAGGCAGCAGAATGGCTCAGAACTTGGACTGTTTTCTTAGTAGTTTGACATTTTAACTTTGATCAGGCATGGCATCCTTGTTGCAAAAAGGGAAATATGTAAGACGAGTTTCAAGCATTTAGATAGTCCCTGCCATTCCACTGAGAAGGCTTTTAGGTATTCATTACTTTTACTTGACTTTTATATAGGTTATAAAAAAAAGTATATGTGGTGAAACCTCATTTTTACATGGACAGAATAGAATTTCTGCTGCTTGGCCTTAAACTGATCCCACACTTGAAATTAATTGAAGTCCATGCCTTTATTGCCTCCAACACTTTCAAGCCAGAGCAATTTTTCATTTTCCCAAAGTTGTAATTTTATTAAACCAAGTTAAAGCAATAACAGTCCTTGAGAAGAGGAGGAAGGAAAGAACTACCTGCCAGAGACCATAATGAGAGGAAAATCAGACCTCTCTCAGATCCTCATTTGTAGGTAATGTTAACAAAACTGGAAACAGAATGCTGCCATTTATTGTAGCAATAACAACTGTGTCTCTATTCCAAAAGCCAACATTTAGTTCAGATCAGAACACTATAAATCCATTCTCCCACAGCCCCCTTTGGAAGGATGAGCTGGAAAGTTGGGTCAGCAAGTAAGACCTTTTGTGATGGATGCCACATGTTGGAGCAGCATCATTTGGGGCAGCTGGAGGAAGAGGTTCCTGAGGTACAGCGTGCTTTGCAGTCTCGCTTTGGGGACACGAGGGGGGCTATTTTAACATCCTGCCCTGTGAGGCGGTTTAATAGGCAACAACCTGGTTGGAAGAATAAACGTCCCTCAGGCAGCAGTGCTGGGGGCTGGGCGACACTTGCAGGCATAGGTCTCCCGTTTATAACCCTTAGGCTGAAGTCAGGAGTTTGAATGACTAGCAGAGTAATACAATTATTTTTTATGATTGGATCTCAAAGGACTTTATAAAAACTCCATCACCAAGGCCATGTGCAGTTATTGAAGTGTAGCCACCTGTGGGAAAGAAAGTGGTTGACAGTGCAAGCACTTTCTAGATGCCACCTGCACCCACTGGCACCAGGAACAGAAACCCCTCACACAAATAAACACATTTTTTGAATGGCCAAGAAAGAATTCCTTAAGCGAGCCAGTGGAGGCTGGGGAAGAATGTCTCACAAGGAAGGAGATTGAGAATCTGGTGCTCTCCACATGGAGGCCTCATAGGCTATAATCGAACCCGCCTCCCAGAGGGCCCCACTTAAGTGTCGACCTAAAAACAAATCCACCAGTTGGCTGGAGCCTGAACCCTAAAGTTGCAGCACAAGTGAATAAGCTTGACTGACTGTAGTCCCTGAAGGCTCCTATCTGTAAACCCAGAAGTGCAGGCAAACATTTTTATTAGTCTTAAAATGACCCTCCCTCTCTTAACCGGCAGTGGTGGTGGAAGCACAGGCTGGGCTCTTCTTTCGTGTGGAAGAGCAGAAGCCTTGTCCATTCATATTTGTTTGGTGTCTTTGATATTAGATTTGTGTAAAATACTCAGATTCCTGAATAGTGAGGAAGGTGACTGTTGGAGGGCGGCTGCTTGTTGGTTCCCGGCTGCCCAGACTCCCAAAATAATCACACAGAAACTGTATTAATTAAATCACTGCTTGGCCCATTAGCTCTAGTTTCTTATTGGCTAACTCTTACATACTAATTTAACCCATTTCTATTAATCTGTGTGTCGCCACATGGCTGTGGCTTACCGGATAAAGTTCCATCTAGTGTTTGTCTCTAGTGTCTGTCTCTGGCAGGGCTCCATGGCTTCTCACTTGACTCTGCCTTCTTTCTCCCAGCATACAGTTTAGTTTCCCCTGCCTAGTTCTGTGCTGCCCTATCAATAGGCCAAGGCAGTTTCTTTATTAACCAATGATATTCACAGCATACAGAGGGGAATCCCATATCAGGTGACCTTTTATCCTTTTTCTCTGCATATTAAAATATTCAGTCTCCATATTTATAAACAAATAGGTCTGTAAGCCTAATGCATGGCATCTAAATACATTAAGATTCAGCCAACACCCACATTTCCCCGAGTGCTGTCAGGTTTTTCAGAAACTGAAAACTCAAGCTAAAGAAGGAACACTATTCAGCATGTGCATTCTGCCCCCAGCAGCATTTGCTGGTGTGGGGTCATTTGCCCAAGTGGGACAGTTATTTCCTTTTCTGAATTGTCCTCTGGGTTGGCAGTCTATTCCTACTTGGCTTCATCTGTGGGAGATCTTTGGACCATTACCAAAGCGTTGAGTCTGTAACTCCAGACGAAACATTTGAAGGCAGGAAACGCTGATGTGGTGGGTCATAATGTGTCAGTCTTGGAGAGTGTAAGCATATGTGGATGCTTTTCACATTTGGAGGCAACTGATCTGTTCCTGTTTTACAGACAAAGTACCAGGAAAGGACCTTTCCCCCTTTAAGGCATTCTCTTTCCATCAAATAACTAGAGAGCAAGACCCGCAAAGGATCTTATCAGACCCTGCCCCAGAGGACCAGTGAAACACCCTGTATTTTGAGATGGTTGTATGGAGGGTCTTGAGGTAATAATTTTCCAGATGGCAAATCAACCCAAATTACCAATTCCTTAAATACAGAGTTGATTTTAAACAGACAGACTCAAAATCACTTGCTGTTTGGGATGAGCATCTGCTTTTTCCCATGACCAGGTGAGGTTACGCTGTACATTGGAATAGAAGTCAATTTCGGTTTGTCTAAATAATTTGAAGGTGGTGATGAAGATAAGTTTATTTCTGATTCAAAGGAATCTTTGAACAGACGGAAAAGGGCATACTGTAAGTTCTTGGAGACATGCAGCCTACAGCGGCCCCTCCTATCTGCAGGAGGGCAAAGTGCCACCATCTATGGACTTTCCAAGAAAGATTTGGCAAATGTTGGTCTTGTGGATTCTTGGTTGTAGCATTTCTAATATTCAATGATGTTAAATGTCTCATGTTTATATAATCCAATATAGTCTATTTATTAAAATTAATATTATAGTCATATTGAATACGTGGCTTTAGATTATGTAGTATACATTATCTTAGGTATTTTGATACAGCACATTTGTAATTTTCATTGATTAGACAAGGAGATAGAAACTCTGGACTGGGGACGTAGCTTAGTTGATAGTGTGCTTGCCTAGTTTGTATGAAGCCATAGGTTCCATTTCCAGCACTACACAAAACAGGCTTGGTGCTACCTGCCTCTTCTCCTAGCACTGGGAGGTGGAGGCAGAAAGATCAGAAGTTCAAGGTTATTCTCAGCTACACAGTGAATTTAAGGACAGCCTTGGCTATCTGAGACTTTTTACAAAAAAAAAAAAAAAAGAAAGAAAAGAAAAATCTGGATTAGATTGGGAATACAGTTTATATCTGGTTGTGGAGGACTTTATTGTTAGAAATGAATACCCACCCAAATTAAGCCATTGATGATATGGTCCTAATTTCTCCTACATAGTTTGTGTTCCTCCCTCCTTGCCTGCCTTCCCCTTTTCTTTTTTCACACCACTTCCTTTTTCCATTTCTACAGAGAAAAGCAAAGGCACTAGGAGTTTAGGGAGGTACTTGTCTTCTTTGCCATACATACATACATACATACATACATACATACATACATGTGTGTGTGTTTATGTGTGTGTATGGGTTTGGTGACTGAACTAGGTAGACTTCTCTGTAGTGAATCAAGTGACAACAACATGCATAATCTCTACATGGAACTCCCAGTAAATACAGTATCTGCGTGGTACTCTTTATATGCCCTGCCATTTGGGGAGCATTCTTAGGGTACAGATAGGACTATTTTAGTTTGTACAACACATAGCTTTGCCACACTGATAATGCTGTCTTAGGTGATGACTCAATTATAATTATAATTGTTGTTCATATCTTTTTTTTCCCTCTATAATTTGGAAATTCAAAGACAGAGCAAGCTGTTTGGCTTGCATTTGTGCCTGGAAGGATGCTTGGCTGGAAGGCAGGGCTTGTTTTGCTATCGCTGCATCACAGATAATGGGGTAACTGTGCGTTTTGACCACTTTATAAGCAAAGGTCAATTTCTTGCCTATGGTAATTAGTTTAAATGATTCTAGGCTTTTGTATGATTTGGTAATTTCCATGAAAGAATATATTTAGCAGAAAGGGGTTCATTCTTGGAAGTACTTTCTTTTCCCTTTGCAATGAAGACTGTTTATTTTAAAAGTCATTTATTTTTCTCTTTTAATGAAAAACTCCTAAACGGCTGCTATAAAAAGACAAAGTGAAGTTTAAGCATATTTTCTTTGAGTAGATGGTGTATGAAAAAGGCCGTGGAGTGGGGAGAAAAGCAAGACTAATAATAAAAATGGACACTTTTGATTTTTCTGCAATACATTAGCAACCAAGCTCTCTGTTGCAGCTTCCAGGCAAACTAGTGCTTCTGGTTTTAGTTGCAAGAAGATGAAATGTTACTTTACAAGAACCTGTCTTTAAAACCCACACTTAGTCTTGATTGTCTTTCAGACCCCAGCTGTAAACTTGAAGACAAGACTGAGGATGGAGAAGCCATAGACTGCAAGAAGAGGCCAGAAGACGGCGAGGAGTTGGAGGACGAAGCTGTGCACAGCTGTGACAGCTGCCTCCAGGTGTTTGAGTCACTGAGCGACATCACAGAGCACAAGATCCATCAATGCCAGCTGACAGGTAAACAGTGCCTATCACTTCCCTGCTCCTCACACTGTTCCAGTTCTGTTTTTTTTCCTGCCAGTTTGTTCCTTTATGTGGTTTTGCCTCCAATTATTTTACTCTGTCCACTTGAAATCCTAGAAAAGTCTAGCAGTGGCGTCTAACCTTATGACCTAGAGACACGATGGGGTCATTTACAAGTACGCTGGGTTGCATTCTTAGTCACCCTGGGATGTGTACTGTTTCAGGGTGATATGTTGGATGCTCCTGATTAGAGATACTTTTGTAAAAATTCCAGAATGGTTGTCTGGGGTGACCTCAGTGTTGAATTCTTTAAGAGTAAATTGGGAGTATATGTGCATGTATGAATGCATATGCACATGTATGTATATATATACATATATACACTCACACACATATATATCTAAATATACATATATGCATATAATTTTGCTTACTTTTTTACTGTGATATTAGGAATAAAATGAAATATTAAATTACTAAATAAAATAAAACCCCTTTTAAATATTTTTCTAAGATTGTAAATGTCTATTAACTTATTTTGGCTCAAATATCATCTCTTCAGGAAAACCTTCCCTGACTCTATCTAAATCAGGCCCCTTTTTGTGTTCTTTCAAATGCCCACTCATTAAGTCCCAGAACTTATTTTATTATCACGGTTGTTGGATATTGTCTTAGTTAGTTTTCTATTGCTTTGATAAAACAATATGACCAAAACCTAGCTAGCTGGGGAAGAAAAGGTTTATTTCATTGCACAGTTTATACTTTATCAACCAGGGAAGTCACAATAGGAAACCAAGGCAGGAACCTGGAGTCAGGAGCTGATGCAGGGGCATGGAGGGATACTGCTCACTGGCTTGTACCCATGGCTTGCTCAGCCTGCTTTCTTATTGCACCCAGAGTCACCTGCTCAGGGGTTGTACCACCCACAGTGAGCTAGGTTGTCTCATTAATCATGAATCAAGAAAATGTCGAACAAACTTGCCTGCTGGCCAATGGAGATATGTTCTCAATAAGACTCTTTTTTTCTAGATGATGCTAGTTTGTATTAAATTGACATAGAATTAGTCAACACAAATATCAAGTCCAGGGCTTCACAGAGGCCCCACATGGGCGTTTCCACTGAGTCATGTCCCCACAGCTTCCTACGTAATACCTGAATCTACAGGTCTCACCACGTGTGTTCATTTCCTGCTTCCATCATTAGACTCTGGGCCTGTGAAGGGCTGGAGCTGTGTCTTCATTCATCCTTGCATCGGCTGAGCCCAGCACAGTGCTGGGACTTCACTAGCCTCCTACGAAGGCCCCTAAGACACACTGCTGTGCTGTTTATCAGAAGATGAAAATCTAACACCCATGGAAGTACAGCGTGTTCAATGTAATGGCCGAATAAAGCTAAAACTTGGTTTATAGACTCTATTCCTCCTTTAAAATAGAGTTATCTTTGATATCTGTGCATTCTGTGTCTCTCAGTGCAACCAGATGTTCATCAAAAGTATTTGAGAAATGTTTTGTTTACATGTGCCGGTTTTCTTCTTTTCTTCTTGTCCTTATTCACTACATAATATGTACAACTGCTCACCTAGCATTTATATTGTAAATCTCATGGAAATAGAGATGACTTAGAGTGTATAGCAGGGCGCGTATGAGGACATAAAGATCTATGCCATTTTGTACAAGGGAAAGGCATCTGGGAGTTGTGGCACCCTCTAGGGAATTTGCACTGATCCCTCATGGGTACCAAGGGCGACAAGATACCAAACAGGGGCATACTATGTTTGCTGGTGGGGTTGGCTACATGACCAGTACACCGTGCAGTTTCTTCCTTACTGTTGGCCACGTGTCATTGTTCACTCATTATTTATAGTTACTGCAGCTCCCGAATCCCGGTTTCTCCTTTTCCTTCTCTCATTTTTTCCCTAGCACAGTCTTCCTTCCACTAACGATGATCAGGAAATATATTTATTAGACAAGTTGTTCTCCAACTGTTTTCCTAGACTATGTTTGTATAAGATTTTAATGGGTGTTTCATTTTAACAAGGTTTCCTAAGCAGATTATTGTGGCAGCATTGGATGGAATCCAGGTAAACAAAGTTCTTTATTAAAGAGTGCTCCATGGCTCATTTCTTCAAGAGGGGGTGCAGTGAGCAACTTTATTAGGCTATACAATCCTTCTTTCTGAAAAGGCTTCCTTTTTAGAACCATTTGTCCCCCATCTCTTTTGACATGGTCTGTCTCTGTATCATTGGCTGGACTCAAACTCACAGAGATTCCCTAGACTCTGCCTCCCAGATGCTGGAATTTGAGGCATGTGCTACCTACTGCATTGGCTAAATGATGCATATTGCTCATTTACCTATTTTTGTAACTTTATGAGATTTTTAGGGTAACTTTTATTATGTTACTATTTTAAATGTACAGAAAACTTACAAAGTCATTTGAAGAGTTCTTCTGTATTAGTTGATTGGCTCATCAATTACTTACATTTTGTAATTTTTATATTTATATAATTAATATTTCTTTTCCTTGCATCTCCTTTCTTTGCTCTCTTTTCCTCCATTGCTTACCATTATATTCTTAATATTTGAAGGTAGTATCAGAATATCACATCCCTGAAACACAACTTGTGTATTTCCTAGAGACCCATCTATTCTTCTGATCACTGTGTAGTTACTGGACTCAAGAAAGTTAAAATTCATTTAACACCAAATGTCTAATTAATATTCATTTCATTGTTACTGATGTCTAATCTATAACCCATATTGAATTGCAACAACTTGTTCCAGTATGTCCTTTATAACTTTTTCTGTTTTGCCCTATCCTGAATACAGGATCACATGTGATATTTAATCTTCACATCTCTTTGCCTGGTCACTCAATCAGGAATTCTTTCTCCACCTTTCTTTGTATTTTTGGCAGGGTGCCTGACAGACTTCGTAGGATTTCTACCAGAGTAGGTTTGTCTGTTTCCTCGTGGCCACATTCAGGTTCCGTGCTGTGGCAGAGACACCAGTAGGATTGCTACATCCTCCTTATTCATTACTTCTGGAAGTAAATAGTATTAGTTTGTTCCAGTGATGGTGATGTTAACACTGAATACTTGTTTCCATGGTGACTACCAATCTTGTCTAGTGTGACTTACTGTTTCTCCTTCGTATACAGTGCAAGGATAATTCATAAGAAGATATTGTCATACCTCAACTTCACAAAACTTTGACTACTGTTTGTCTCTATTGTCATGCCATAATCTTTGCTACTTGTTGACTTATTGGTATTTCTTTCCTTATTCATTTGTTTATTTGTATGATCATTAATTTTTAGATTACTTTGTTCAGCGATTCGTAGTTCATTATATGTATATATGCGTGTATCATCTATCTGTCTGTCTGTCTGTCTGTCTATCTATCTATCATCTACCCATCTATCCATCCATCATGTATTTATCTGTCTGCCTGTCCGTCCATTTATTAATCATCTGTCTGTCTATCTGTTCATCCGTCCCTCTTTCCATCATTTATCTATCTTTGCATGTTGGGAATCAAACACAAGGCCTTATGGTAGATTGGTTCATACCACTGAACTGCCTGCCTAGCTCACTATGAATATTTTGATGTATTTATTGTCCTAGATTTAGCCATTGAGAATGGATTCAGGTGATATCCTTTGGTGTCTGTTTAATATGTTTCTGTCATTGTCTATGGGGACTTGTTTTGTTTCTGTGACAAACAAAAACTCTGGATCATGTTCTTTTCTTGTCCAGTCATGTCCTGCAATCAATGTCTTCTTGGTGATTATTACCATTTTTAGCTTTTGGTAGGGTAATGTGCTGTCTGGGCTTAGTTAAAGAAACATGGTATTTAGAAGTCAAGACATGAGTGGTGCATGCTCTGTACTGTTGTTGGAGGCTGCTTGTTCGTTTTCTGGCCACCCAGACCCAAAATAATCACACAGAAACTATATTATTTGCAACAGTATTTGGCCAATAACTTAAGCATATTTTTAGCTACCTTTTACATCTTAAGTGAATCCATTTTTTGTTATTTTATATTTTACCACGAGGCTTGTGGTTTCCTGGTAAGGTTTTGGGGCACATCTGTCTTCCTGCCTCAGCTACGTGGCTTCTCCCTGTCACGCCGCCGTCTTTCCTCCTCTATCTGCTTGGAATGTTTGCCTTGCTCTATTCTGCTAAGCCACTGGCCGAAAAACAACATCTATAGAAGGACTACACGACAGTACTGTACCTTATTGTCTATAGAGCGCTCAGCTAACTGAACTAGGGCATATGCAAATATGCTAATATGATTTGTACTATACACATAATATACCTATACATGTATATACATATATACATACACACACACACATATTCCTTGAACTCTAACAAAAACCCTGTGTTTGTATTGATATTTCCAGTTCAACCCAGACACATCCTTCTATTTTTCCTGTCACTTATGTCTGGAATGATGGAAACCTGTCTGTTATTATCTTCAGTGTATTGACTCATTTGCTTGAGCCTAGAATACACATGAAGTAATCCCACAGTGGTTGACTCACATAACCGTGATATACATGTCAACCAATTAGAGCTAATATCTTTTGCAATTGGTTAAATCTATATTTTAATGCAGTATTTACATAGGATAAAACTAAGAAGTCATGAGCATGCAATTTGATTAATTGTGGGAAAATGCACACATTTTGTACTGTACCCATTTCACATTAGATGTTGCCTTACTGTGCAGTCCTCTCAGCCCCTTCCTCATCATTAAGCTCCATCAGAAGTACTCAGGTTTTTTAAGTTCTTTAACCGTAGATTCAATTAGCCTGCTGTGAATGGGACCATACAGTGTGATATACTGTGAACTCTTTCCTCTGCCCCAGGGCCTTTTACGTTGTGGGTCAAGGAAACACTTTCATGCTGTTTTAAATCACTTTTGTTGCTGTCGTTGTTTTCATTGTTGAGCAACTGTTACTGTTGTATGGCTGTACTGTAATTTATTTTCTGTTGTCTTTTTGTTGGACATTTGGTTACTTTCTCTTTTCTTTTCGTTATCCTGAATTAAGCTGTCGCCGGCTACCTACCTTTATGTTAGGATGTGCTGCAATCTTCTCAGGTTGATGGCACAGGAGTAGAGGTGCGGGGTGTTGATGGGGGGGTCATGCCTGTGTGTAGACACTCTTCCAAGCTCCTTCCCCCATGGTTGTTTCACTTTGTACTCCTGCCAGTGGGGGTGGGGAGTTCAGATTTCCAGCCATCCTCCATCCATGCCAATGTTCACACTGCAAGCTTCTGAATTCTCTCTTTCTTTGGGGTATGAATTAGTCTTCTTTATGGATTGCTTATGCTGCCAGTTCATATACATTAAACTGACTTTGTTTAATGACTCTTTTCCTTAGTACAGAGAGTTTTGTGAAAATCCAGTACCTTATTATATAGCCCTGGCTGGCCCATAACTTTCTGTGTAGATCAGGCTGGCCTCAAACTCTCAGAGTTTATCTCTCAGAGTTTATCGGAGAATCCTATTAAATACAGAACATTAGTAAGATACTGTTTTTAAGTGGATGACTTTACATTCATGTAGAATAGTGCTCACATTAGCACAAAACTGTGAACTGCTTAGTATATGCTAAGTTAGTGAGGAATCTTCTCTAAGGTTGTCTGTCCTGTTTCAGATTACATTTCATTCATTCATGTGTTCATTCCTTCATTCTTGTGGTGTTTGGGATCATGAATGTTTGGCAGTTTTTCCACTACTGAGCTACACCCCCAATCCTGATGTTATTTTAAAATTTAAGTGTTCAAAAGTAAACTCTGCATTCTACTTAGTGAGGATGCACTTTTTGTAGCGTGTCTGGATGATAGATTTCTTTATGCTCAGCCTCATGAATCAGAAGACAAATGAAAGACAGCAGTTTGGTCTCATCTGATTTTAATGGTATCTGCAGAACACGGTGTGGAATGGGACACCTAATATTTATGGGTTACATAATGTTTTTTTAAGTAATAAAAATGTTTGGTCTCTCTTGATCCAAGGCTTTCAGAAAGCTGGGATCTGGCCTGTATTCACAGTATTTTAATTCAAGGTAAGAGACCACAGCATTTTAATTCAAGGTAAGAGAACAAAACTGATTTACTGAATCATGCCAGAGAAGGATAGACCTGATGGGCTTTGTTCCTGTGTATCAAAAGATCAAAGGAATATACCAGGCAGTGGTGGCGCACACCTTTTAATCCCAGCACTTGGGAGGCAGAGGCAGGCAGATCTCAGTGAGTTCAAGGCCAGCCTGGTCTGCAAAGTGAGTTCCAGGAACAACCAGGATTGTTACATAGAGAAACCCTGTCTCGGAAAACAAAACAAAACAGAACAAAGGAGTAAATAAAACCAAAGAATGATGGTGATGATGGTTTGGTGATGGAGATGGTGGTGATGGTGGTGGTGATGGAGATGGTGGTGATGGTGCTGATAAAGATGATGGTGTGTATGTATGACAGTGGTTCTCAGTCTGTAGGTCCAGACCTCTCTGGAGGTTGAACAGCACTTTCACGGGGATTGCCTGAGACCATCAGAAAACACAGATATTTATATTATGATTCATAACAGTAACAAAGTTGCAGTTATAAAATAGCATAAACATAACTTTTTGGCTGAGGGCCACCACGATATTAGGAACTGTATTAAAGGTCATGGCATTAGGTTGAGAAGCACTGGTATATGCATTTGTATTTGTGAGGTGGGGGTGTAAAGCCAGAGTGGAGACAAGAGTGAAGAGCAGAAATTGCAGTAATCCACATTAGATGAAAGTGTGCAAGTTGAAATTTGAATTAGCCTTCCAATCTGCTCTGGATTAAAGACACATGAAGGATTTTAATTAAAAGGGTGATATGGTGGTTTTTGGTGGGAGTTGGGGGACAGTGCCCCTGGTCTCTCTTCCAGCTGTTAGAGTGGACTCTCTGGATACCACCTGTTTTAAAACCTCTCTACAGACAAAGCATTAGAGGGTATTGGCGTTTTTTTTTGTCCTCTTTTCATTGGTTCTGTTTTTAACTTTATCCACCTGCTTATGTCTTGCCTCTGGTTCGTGTCATTCTCAAAGACTCGTAATTTCCTGTCTCCATCCACCCCATTTCCTCTTCTGTGTCTCGTAGAGTCTTAAGGAATATCCAGTGGACTTCTTTGATCCATGTGGACTCCTTCCTTTCTGTTCATCTTGTTGCCTTTCTGTTCATCTTGTTGCCTTTACTTAGCTGCTTGGCTCTGTCCAGCTAGACTATAACCTGGAGGTTTTTCCATGAATAATTTGTGTGAAGGAAGAGTGAATGTTGTAGTGCTTAAATATAGAGCAGAGTTAGAGAAGAAAGAAGTCATATGACTCGATTTGCAAGGCAGAAGACAGGGCCTGATGGTCTGAGGCCCTGGGAGGTCACCCAGGCTTCTGGCAGTTTCCCGGTTCTGCTGTGAGAAAGCCAGAGAAACCCCACCTTGGGTCTTTCTTTCCCTTGTCTGCAGGATTTCTTGGTGATGTCACATCTATTCCTTTGGTGACTTTTGTCCCCAGGTCATGATGCAGATTCTTTAACCAGACTTCCCTAGTAGACGCTGGCCATTTCATATCAAAAGGCTTGAAATCCTGGTATAACCCTGCTAAATAAGCCTCGCCTGAACCAAGCCACTGTAGGTGAAGATTAGGTTGCAAGTTAGACATCAGTGTGACCTGGATTAGGGGATAGTGGTACATGGAAGGATTCAGGGATCGGGGGAGATACAAGCACTTCAGGAATCTGAATCTTAGAGGTGTTTTGGAATGTCAACACTCTTCTGGAGACGCAGATTCGATTTAGAGTTTGACAAAACAACCCCCAAAGATAGCCAGGGACAAGGTGACACCCACACAGATGAGATTTCTCTTCTTTGTCTCGTGATACTGTTTCTTTCGAGTCTGGAATCCTGCATGTATAAGTAAATTACATACGAACTTTGCTTGAAGGAAGCGGGGCAAAGGTGAAGAGAAACTTAAATCCCACTCTTGAGCTGGAGTCACAGACAGCTGCCACCTGCCTGGCCCTAGCCCTGCTGGCATTTCCTGGAGGCTGGGGAGGGAGGGGAGTGAGCCCTCCAGTGCTGTTGGGACTCTGATACAGAAGACAGATTATCAAAATATATATTTACTGAAGGAAAAGCACAGGGAACCCTTTCATTGTACTAATCCACAAACCCTATCATTTCTTGCCAATTCCCTCAGGGGGCGGGGAGGGCTGGGAGCCAGAGGGGTCTCATCACACCACTCAACAAAGATTTAATAGCAGGGTGCTGTGGGGGAAGGCTGAGATTATGGGACTTTATTATGCTTACAAAACGGAGTAGGAACCAGCATTATAAATCATCGAGACTAAGCTACACTTAACCGGATAAATGTGTAAAGTACATTTGGTTATACGGCTTGCTCCTTGTTCTGCCTCCATTCTCTCTTGTCTCCTGCTAATTTGCAAACTTGAGTTGTCTGTTAAGTGCTCTTTCATGTCATTAATGTGAATTGCTTTGGTGCATATGCAGAAAACACCAAGTAAATGGTATTAGTTCTTAACCCAGCGTCCGGCCTTGCTTGTGGTACTTTGTTAAGTAGAAGTCCACCTGACAGGAAGACTGTTTTTTGGGGAGAACATATGTTTGCAAATCAGATTCAGAAAGCTCTGGCCAGAATTGAAACTCCTTTCTTCATCCCCTCTTCTTTTTTGGTAAAATTTGCACCATTACTGTTTTTACGTCACGTTCACCCCTCCTTCCTTCCCACCCAACACTTCCCATCTCCTCCTTCAAATTCATGACCTTGTTTTTGTTAGTTACTATTACGAAATTAATTATTTGGGGGTGTGTGTGTACGTGTACGTGTGTGTGTACATGTATGTGTGTGTACGCATACAACCTACTGAGTCCATTTGGAGTTACTTTGTAGTATATAAGTTTAAGACTGACTACTTGGGATCGGATAGCCTAGCAGGGGCTCATCTCTGGAGAATACTGACTTTCCCTCTCTTAGGAGTCTCTGTCTGCCTGCCCACCTGCCCCCTCCCTCTCTCCTTCCCTCCCTCCCTCCCTCCCCCTCCCTTCCTCCCTCCCC